>AXCM01011419.1:0-11010 GCA_000473375.1 Anopheles culicifacies
ATTACTAACACCACCATACGAACCTGCAGTATAGATCCCAGCGCCAGCAGTGCATTGGTGTGTTTCGAGTCCGTGGCCGTCGCGTCGAGCAATTTCTCGAACGCTCGCTGATACTCGTTAATTTTCAAGTACAATATTCCGATCTGTGTCATGAGCGATACATCATCCTGTGTGATTCTGTGTTTCGTAAAGCAAAAAACAACAACTACATTTCCCTTTTTTTTAAAGAAAGCTCCAACAAAAAACTTACTGCAAACAGTTCTCTATCATTTCAATCGCTTTGATGCTGTCCCCTTCCTCGATGTAAATTTCGGCCAAAATCTTGTAACTTTCCACGTGCTTACCGCATGTGATGGCCTGCTTGAGGTACTCCTTTGCCTCACCCACGCCCGCCTTCGGGTGGCCAAAGCTTTTGTAGTACAACTCCCCGATGTGATGATATATCTCGTGATCGGGTCGTTCGAGCAATGATTCCGCTTTGAAAAACACTTCCAACGCATTCCGGAACTTTCCCATCGAATAGCTTTGATGGACGGCACAAAAAGCAAAGCGATTCAAGTTCAATTCTGTGTAAACCGTTTCACCGAACACTCACAGCGTTTTGGCAAGTTCCTTATAGTTTTCCGGTTCGTTCCTGTTCAGTGCGATCGCCTGCTGGAAGCAGTGGACGGCTTCGGTAGGGTTGCCTTCTTCCCGCAGTATAAGACCCTTCATGAAGTGCAGGTACTGCTTGTCGTAGCAGATGGTTAGCTGACGGTCAATCAACTTTTTGCACCGCTCAAAGTGCTTCCTCGTATACAGCCCGTGGATCAGCCAGTTCATGTGCCGATTCGTGACACTTTGGGGTTTCATCGCTGAAAGCAAACAACAGCAGCGGGAAATGGACGTTGGGAGGTTTGTGCTACACCGTTGTGCAACTTTCGTGGAAAATGGTAAAGGTTTTCACTGTCGCGAGGTCGCTTACCGTTCTCTGCTGCTTGCTGTTTGTTGCCCCCAACAGACGAAGCTGCTTCGTTCGCACGTCCATTGCAGTACACGTACCGTTCGGTCATCTTCGGTTTGTGTGTTTGCAAGCAAACAGTAAAAAAAGTGTAATATGGACGATTTTTTGTGTGTGTTTTTTATTTAAAAACTCACGACGATGGTCAACAAAACACAAAACCACCACCGGCTGTCAAGCGAGACTGGAGGAATATTGTTTTGTTTTCGATTTGTTGACGCCTCGTTGCCCCTGGCAACCGCGTTGCGCGTAGAGCGATTATGTTATGGTTGTTTATTTATGTTCTTGAGGCTGGTATTTTCGTGCAGAGTTTGGAGATTACAAATTCAATAAAAAATATTAAATCTTATTATTTTTTACAATTCATATAATAATAAAGAACTTCTCTTGAGTGGTAGCTCAATTGGTACATAATTTAAATTCAAATAATCATGTAGAAGTCAAGACGTTAGTTTGATATATCTTCGCAAGATATGTTGCTATTTTGTATGGGTAATTTCACCAAGGACTGTGATTTAATCTATGCTTTTTAAGACGTTTTTAAATATTTAGATAGAATATTATGCCAAATAAAATTTATCTTCTTTATAAATGCTTTAAAGTATGATGGTTGAGGTTGCCTCACACCTACTGTGGTCAAGCGACTCGTAAACGACGTTCGGCTTGATCTGTGGGGACAAGAACGACCAGAAGAACCTACAATTCGGGTATAGAATTAGAACTAGAACCAGGTAAGGTGCACCCTTTTGTATTTACTTGCACCAACGGGCTCATTCATACCCGTAGCATCCACGGGTTGAAATGGAATCCAATTGGCACGCCTCAGACTCGAGGTCTGGTCGCATCGAAGATCTTGATCTAAAAAAAAATGTACCGTATGTGTCATTTGTATCTAGCCACATTCGGACGTTGGAGTTTGATAATTTTCGGATATTTCAATTATGAATGGAGGCGCCCAGTAATGTTAGCCATGTTGATCTTTCAGACGACGGCAGCTGATTAACAAATCCCATTCAGCAGATGAACTCTTACACAAAACTATTCTCCGTTGTATAAATTTAACCCCTAGAAGACAAATATGAGAGGTCAAGAGATTGTATAGACACCAATGAAGGAGGCGCCCAGTACTTGACTCAAAGTTAACCATAATCATGATTAACGCTCAATTATTTGCTGTAAAGTAAATTATGAAATTAAATACACTCTATTAAAATGATCGTTTGTAGCTTAAAGAAAATGAAAATCTCTTTACGGAATCCATAACATAAAAGAAATCAAGCTCTCAGTACACGTGGTTACCATACAGTTTGTGGATATTTTTTTTCTTTTATTATTATGGCATCTCACTTATGGCATTGACATCCGTCACTACAGGTTACAGCATATTAAAGTTTCTCGTTTCATTATATTATTTGTTTTCCATTTTACTTCCATTTCTTAACTTTAGTAATACTTCTGGATGCAATATGTTGCTGTAAAACGCACTACTTAACGAATGACGAACTTACGTAAAGTGTTTTTTTATAAGAAATTTTCCTAAACTGATCAATAATTTACTTTTAGAAAAAAAATTTTATATGTTGCCAATTTAAAACAAAAATCCAAAAAATTCGAATAAATATGATAGACACTTAAATAAAAAATTAAAAACGAGCAAAAAACAAAAACTCATTACGAAAGATTTACGTTTAGATGCACGGTTGGATCGATTGATTGTTTTGTTTTACGTTAACGTCAATTGTAACCCTTAAATGGATACGCTAAAATATGCCACCAACTGGAAACAGGGTGTCCTAGACGGGACCAAAACGATGCTCCAATAAAAATGGTTCACGGAAAAACAGGGGCTATTGGTTTTCTTCCGTTTTAAATATTATTTTAAGTTACTTTTGTTTTGTTTTCGTGTTTCGCCTTCTGCATCAGAAGGTGCGTGATTGTAGAAATCGGTCAACAAACAATCGTGATTGTCGGTGCTAGAAAAAGGTTCAGTACTACTACAAGACTTCTATTCTCTCTTTTAAAAGGTATCGTAGATATCAGTGCATTCCAGCTGTGGGAGAGGCGCGTGTGTGTGTGTAGCATAATACACTGGGAAGATAATATTCATTTCATTTAGACACCACACACATGACATTAGACATAACTACTACCCCATTCATTGTACTACGCTTATAACGCCACCATGCTGGATAACATAAGACAGGTCATTCATTTACGCGCGTTCACCGAACGCTCTTGTTCATGAGTAATTCCCTTTCGCACTGTTTCGTAGACATTCATTTGCAGTAAAGGACATCTAGAACTACTTCTATCTTAGCAATACAGAACATATCGATTGTAAACAGTGAGAACGGGGGGTTGTAACCCAATCCACCCCAATTCTACAGACTGTACGCTAGTAACAATTGCTATTGCTATAAATATCTGCCTTTTCCCCTTCCTTCCCGTATGATGGTTTATTGTATCTGCTTTGTTTCGGTATTTAGGTGAAAGTAAAAACAATGTGGAAAGCACATTTGCCACTTTTATGTGAAGCTGTCACCATTTCGCATACACCTAATGTATGAGTAATGCCAGTTGTTTTGTTTGTTATTTACTTTTATCACTACGGTTATGTGTTTAAAATAGTTAAGCACTGCTACGATTGCTACTTTTAACATCTTAACATTTAATAATTCCATTGTAACGCCCCCTAGTGCGCCCATACGAGGGTTTTGCTGATCGAATGATTGCTGAGTTCTTTACTCTATGCTTATGTTACCAAACATCGTACGAATGTGGCTTTCGTTTGTTCTCACGGCCTTTTTATGAGCTTTCGATATGGTACGTTAAAAGCTTATTACAGGTAGTAAAAATGAACCCAAACAAAGGTAATTCTTCCGAGATAAAGCTTTCATCGCTGCTGTTCGATGTTACTTGGGATGAAAGCTTAAGGACCCGATGCGATGTTTTCGAATGCTTCCTGTGAAGCTTTATACTTTATGGGAGCTTTTGCATCGGGAAGCTTTCGCAACGCGGTACGCTCGTAACCGATCTAAACCATTTTGCTTTCGGCTGAGGTTTTTGGAATGCTTTTTTAGACATATTTGATGAATGCCGATGATGAGAACCAGGGGTTGTACTCCTTAGGCGAACAATACGCGCACGTGATTAATACCATATTTTTGGATGACGCAAAGCATCGTCTCACCCAAAATAAAACACACTTAACGCAATCCATGTAGTTAGCAGCCGGTATTAGTATTGTTTCCTATTTAATCTGCTAGCACATCTGCAAAGGGGGAGAGAATAAAGATTGGTCACACTCACTTAAAGAATAGTACGGCAAGCGGCAGATTTGTTAGTTGTGTGTTGCATGTGTGCTTAGAGAATACGTTTGCAAAAGAGTAATGGGTGTTGAATATGATGCTACTTAGTATATGTGTGTGAGCTGAGTAAAAGGTGAAAGATTAATTGCCAACTACTTACGTAAAGCGGTAAAACCAAGCAGCGTAAAGCAAGCTGTAGCGCTAGAGTATTTTGGAAGCGGAACTGGTACAACAGGTTTAACAAAGGTGCTACAACATGCTAGAAAATCTTATTCGACTACTGTTACCGTTACTAGAGAAGAAAACCGTCCAACCGGACGCTAGGTTTGTTACTAAGCAAGAAGAAATGGAGGTGGCAAAAACTACCCTAAAATGAATCAATTCTACAATAGAAAGTGTTAAATGATTAAGAAAACTTGGTGAGGAAGAAATTTTGCAAAAGACTAAAGAAACTAAACGTTCGCCTAGCCAGCGATTAGCAGGGTGCGAAAGACCAATTCGAGCTACTGAGAAATAGAAGGAAAATTCAATAAAGACATTAGTACTAAGAGGATTAAATGTTATGGTTTTAAAATAGCAAAATGGCGATGTACCGAATTCAACCAAACGAGTAATTTTGTACGCTTTTCGTATTCCTTTGTCAATTTGTCGCACTAAATGCCACCGTTAGTCCATCTTGGTCGCGCTTGCGGGATTGGAGAGTTAGATTCCGAACATCTTTCGTTGTTTGTTGATATCAATAGTCTCATGGAGAGTTCCCCTAATCGGACATTAGTCGCATAAGGTCAAATATCGGCGATAATCAAACAAGAATGCTTCGTTGTCTTCCCATAAAGTCAAGTCTTATGGTACCATCAGGTCTTATGGTTGAGTTGTTTTTTAGAGAGATATTTAGAGCTCCCTTATTCTTTTTCATGCTAGCACAAATTTTCAGCCATTATTTCATCACCTTTTAACAATATTTTCGTCAGTGACAAAGGTCGTAAAGTTAGGATATCCATTCCATATGCATCCTTTATGCAACTTAAATACTTGTGGCCGAGAAGAAAAATACTCTCTAGCAGGCCGAACTACCGAAATTAGTAACCGGCAGAATACTTTGCCAGGCAGTAAACAAACAGCTGTCAAACGCATATCACTTGACAGCTGGGCGCTCGTATTTGACAGATTGTGTCAATCTTTCTTTCTCGCTCTCACATTCTCTTTAGCTAAGCGAAACAGCTCAGTGTAAAGTTTCCATTTTTCTTAACAAACTTCAACTCCAAAGCACATAAGCACATAAAATTCCTCCAAGATTACTAGTTTGTTAGTAGAAGAAGTTGCAGAGCTCTCCAGCAGTAGTCTATACATGGCTCCACTGATACACAAATATGCGCTCACATACACACACACCTTAACCCAGCAGTGCAACTTAAACTTAAGCTGCAAGTGATTTCCCAAACGTTTACTGCATTAGACAGGACCGTGACATGGGATTGCGTCGTTGCCGAAAGACCGTCACCTCGTGGTCAAGATTATCGATCGAGCGAGACTTACGCCGTGCACGCACATGGTACTGTTCACTTTCCGGGCTCGACTGACGGCGCCGCGAGTGGCAACTGAGCGTACCGAACGTGCAGTGCCGAAAGATCGCCTGCAGATCGGTCTCGGTGGACGATAGCTTAAGCTGACCGGTGAACGGATCGCCCGCATGGCCACCGGTCGGTACCGAGTGTTGCTTCTTCAGTAGCAGCACCTCGCGCAACAGGTCGGGCTGATGGCGGTGATGGTACTGGTGGTATTGGTGCTGCTGATGATGGTTCGGTTGGTTGTATTGGGTGTTGGTGGAGGAAGTTGAGGAGTACAGACTAGAACAGTTCCATGCATCTACCGAAAGCGACAGTGGGCGCGACGCGTGAAAGAGGGCCAGTTTCTTCGACATACCTGCGCGTTCCTCCTGGAATTCGTCCTCGTCCGATGAATCGATCCGATCCTCCACCAGTGATGATTGCCTTGATAGTGACTGCGGGGGAAAAGAGAAACCACAATCAACACAATGAGGAACCCATAGGGTGGTACATTACTTACCGCGTTAAGTCGACGTCTCGGAGGTGATCGCTTGTTCCAGAGCGCTTCCAGCTGATCAAAGTGTTGGGACTGGGCAAGGGCAGCCTGTTCCGGACCGAGAGTAGCCTGGGACTCAACGTTCTTCGCTTCGGCTAGCTTCGAAATCTCCTCCATGCTAGCGGACACTGAGAAGCGTCGCTTGAGACGCTCGTCCACCTGAGCCATCATGACGGAGGACGTTAGATGGGCGTACTTCTTCTGCCAGGTGTACGTGTCCAGTGAAACTTCCTTCTTGAGCAGACGCCTGGCCGGACGTTTTGGTCCTGCCGGGCGAAGATCTTCCACGTCCCGAGCTGGGGCAGAGTAGGTCGGAAGCTTTATGTAGCTGGCGGGTGAGTTGTGCAGACAGATGATGGGCAAACACGAACTGTCCACCAGCTGCACGATGATGCGCGAACACTCGAGGCTGATATCGAAGCGTGTGAACTGTACGTGCAGCTGCAGGGAGGTTAGAGCTAAGCCTCGTTTCGTTTCCCACACGATCAGCGTTTTGTCGTCACTTCCCGATACGGCTGTCGTTCCATCCGCGGACACTTTGACACACGTCACCGGGCCAAGATGGCCGGCTAGTGTGTGGATTTCCTCACCGGTGTGTATGTCCCAGATGATGAGATTGGAATCCTTCGAACCCGATATGACCTGACTTTTGTTGGTAACTGACACTGCAACGCACGTGACCGCATCCGTGTGGCCTACGAGCACCTGTGCCAGTTTGCCTCCTGTCGCTTGCCATACCTTCAACGACATGTCTCGCGATCCGGTGATGACATACAGTGAGTCAGCCGTAATGATGAAGCACGTAATCTCGTCCGAATGAGACACCGTGTACTTTTCGTCCTCACGCGTTAGAGACCAGATTCGTAGACTCGAGTCACCGTTGGTGCAAACCGCAAACTTCATGTTGTTCGTCACGGACAAACATTTGTGCGGTCCTTGTACATTCTGCAGTATCATACCGGAGTCGGAGATCCACACGTACAGCAGTCCATCCCGATCGGCGGATATGATGCGCCTGGCATCCATCATGAACGTCACGGAAGTGATAGAGGTGTTGTGTCCCTTAAACGTTGCCATCACCGTCCCAAGTCCCAAGCTCCAAACGTTCACCGTTTTGTCCTCCGAACCCGAAGCAACCAGCTCACAGTTTGGAGCAAAGCTAACGCACGTAACTGTAGCCGTATGGCCCTCCAGAATGCTGGTCAGCTCGGGTGAATTTAGCTGCCAGATCTGGACGCAGCGGCTCGAGGCAACCGCCGCCATGGTAGAGTCACGCGAAACGTCAAAACAAATCACCGGACTCGAGGTCGACTGCAACGCCAACCGGTTACGGTGGAACTTTTTGAGCGTTTTCTTCTTCTTCGGGTAGAAATTGACAATGGAATCTTCGTTGCGGAACGAGTAGAACGTGATCTTGTTGCCACCGGCCGTGATGAGGTAGTCGTCCTTCTCCATCACGTACACGGCAGTGACGGCGCCCGGGTTCGGTGGCAGCGACCGGATTATGCGCCCGGAATGCATATCGAAGATGAGGGCCCGCGTATCCTCACCGCCAACGATCGCCCGCTGGCTGTCCATGGCAATGCAAAGGGCACGTACCTGTGGAAGTGATGTGTGGTAAATCGAGTGCATCTTTGCATATTTTTCTTTCCTTGAGAAGTTTGTTTTAAGTTTAATTACTGTATAAGAAAATAATACAATTTGTTAACAAATAGTAATCTAAGTAGCTTTGACTTTTCACGGCAAATGAAGGTGTGACATTTGCCGCTAGAGGGCGCCTTTTAGGAGAGACGATTTTCTGGGGATTCAATGGAAAGAATTGGGTTGCATTTAAATTGATAATGAGGCATCCGTGTAATTAATTAGCAATTTATAAATACAATAACTCTAAAAAGACCCCTTTCCTTTGAAAAAACATGTGAACTATGCGCTGTCTATTTTATAGCTCCAGACATGTGTTACATTTTGCATACATTCAGGCGTATAAAATCAAATTTCGTCCTAATTTCTTGGGAGGAGCCTTCTCTTTCCCTTTTACTATCGAATCATTATGGAGATTATTCAAAATTAATATGAAAAGAAGTTATTGATCCCGTTAGAGCTATAAACAACGTTTTTGTAAGTTAGTTTACTAAAATAACTAAGCATACAACAAATGACTCCACATAATCCTCTGATCTTCTGTAAGTTTCAATAGACCATTTTTCATTTTTGTTCTCCTATTTCAATGTCCAGAGAAGCTGTCAAGTCCAGCTTAATGCAGATTACGACGTAGACGAAAAAAAAACACAAAGGCAAACAATTATATCGCTTCGTTCATTTGTACGTCGGATACAGCAGTTTCATGCTCGGGTTAGGTGCACGCAATCAAACAGAAATCAAACGCATAATCCTTATGAACATGCCATAATCACCCTTAGCCACCACAATCCCAAGCTTCGTTTAGACGCAGTGCAAGACCTTTCGGTGGCTTGCGGTGAACACAGTGAGGGCCCATTCGGTTCATCCTTTTGCAGAAGCAATCAGTTGAATAATTCAATCCGTTTGCTGATTGCTCGAAGCGTCTAAAGTCCTAACCACACGGTAAGCCCACTTCTAAAACCCCCTCACGCTGCCAGACAGCATTGAAGCATGAGACGTGATGCCCTAAAGGTAGCAAACTTTAATAAAGTGGGCTTTAATGTGCTGTAGCTGCTAAACCGAGGAGTGTTTATGGATGGGAATTTTATTTCACTTCGCTCCAGGAAAAAAGAAACAAAAAAATGTAAATCGTCAAACGTGCATATCTTGCATGTACTTAGGAGCAAAAGTACACAAAATTATTGTACGTGTGTATACATTTATGGTTTACTGCACGGGTAAGTTACCGGGACCCGAGAAGCCCTAAATGCAACCGCCTGGCGTACCCACGTGGCCCAGTGCAAAGCGGCGTCCTTTAACCGGCATACAATAAAGAAGCCCTTTTCTGGTCGTTTGGCAACGACGGCACTTTGCCAACGCTGGCAAGATACTGTTTACCTTCTTCCCTTGCCACGAGACCCTTTAATAGCGATTCACCCGACTTGCTGAGGGTTTCATTCCCATCCCTGGATTGGGTTTCGTTTCCACAAAACAAAACCCAAATGTAACAGAAGGAAGCTTTGCGCTTCACCGTACGCTCAAACATACAATTAGGAAGGAAAATCCTTCTGTTCTCGCTTTGGTGGAAGTTAATAAATTCAGCGGTTACCCGAAAGAAAAGCTACTAAAGGACGCAATGGGGCGGGAGTACTCACGAAACGGAACCAACGAACCGTACACCGCGCTTATGGATATATGTATGCATCCGGAATGAGATTTTTCTTTTCTTACATCCGGCAAAACATTCCGGGTTCGGGTATTGCCTCCTTTCCAAACATCATCCGCCTCTTCTGTTGACGCTATATTCTTTTTTGGGTTGTTGGTGGTGAGTGTCAACCACGCTGCGAAATAACATTCAAATCCGATTCCGAGCTGACTGCTTGCGTACTTGCGTGCTTGTTTGCATTGGTTGGCGAGAGGAGGAGCAGTAGATACGTCACACCAGCCAGCCTTTTACGCTGTGCTCCGAATCCCATCACTTCCGTTCGAACAAGGCAACAAAAAACACAACCAACAATACACCATCCATCCATCTCGTCAATGCGTGAACCATCGATCATCATGGGGAAAGTGTCACTGTGTACCGTGGCTCATGATCTCTTTCCGTTTCGGTTCCTTCCCATTCTCACTCCTTTACAAAACCAGCCCACCCCTCTAAACCGTCGAAGGATAAGGGAACGGTATTCATAGCATTTTATTCATAGCTTTTGACGGGATTACGCAAGCACGAACTGTACCAACATCTTACCATCCGCATCCCCAGAGTACCGGAAAGATCCCACATCGGTAGGATGGCTGGGCGAAAGGAAGACAATAGAGCCCTCATGTAAATGGCGCCCAATGTCGGGGAAGTTTTCCGATTATTGCGAGCTGTCGTGGGGAAGGAATGCGTCACACTTTCCCCCCCCAAACCACTCACCCATCACCCGGCTGATGACGAATTGATTTCTCATCTCTGCCGCGTGGAAACGGAAACAACCGCAACCGACACCGGAATGCCACCGTCATCGATAGCTAGTCGCCGGTGCGCTTACAATCGTAAATATTTATTAGGTGCACCGTGAGAAGCGTATGACGCAAAGCGCAACGGCAAGCTCGCGTGCAGGAATTGGAGTAAAATGGTAATCAAATATTATGCAGCTTCAAGTGTGAGTTTGAGGCGTTTTTGGTTTTCTTGGAACGGTGGCCGCTGATGCTGATGCTGCTGCTGCTGTAACACGATATGATGTGTGGAGCAAGTTGGTTGGTTGGGTACAATGGTAGTGGAATGTGGCCGGATTTTATCCACAACCACGATGAAGGTTGGCGAAAATTAGGGGCGGCTGGCTCCGTTTGCTTGAAGCTAAATCCACTGCTCTAGTGACTTGTGGTGTGCTTATCTCAATATCTGTGTCTTGAGCTTATGGAGAAGTTTGCACATATGTTTCGAACAGGAGGAGGAGTTAGCATTCAGGAACGATAAATTCCCGCTCGTAGAAT
>KI425640.1:3642-15293 GCA_000473375.1 Anopheles culicifacies
TTTTTTTTTTTAGGTGCCAACCAGAATGTCGACAGAGTGTGTGTTTCGTTTCGTTTCTAGTAAGTATTATGCGAGTTAATCATATGTATTCCCCACCAGTGAACCTCTCCCCCATTTTAAGATCCTTCGTCACAATCGTGGATCTTGCAAATTATTGGCGATTTCATGTGTGTCTCTATGCTACATAATATATCCGTTACTGTTCACTAAACAACTGCCCCCTTTTCCCCCCGAACACACACACACACATATACAAACACACTGGGCAGTTAACCTTTACAACTACCACCCACCCTACCAACAGTTCGCATACAAACGCCTCGAACAAAAAAAAAATTAAATAAAGAACGACTATACTCTTTTGCAAATATCACAATCCAATTGTTTCAGTTTCTTTTTTCTTTTGTTTCGCCCTTCCACGTTTGCATCACCCAATAAATGCGTAAAAGCTATCTATTCTCCTCACGCTTCACGTTACGCTTATCCTTAACAGCTTACAGGCGCTATAGTTTTTTGCTCCAAGCGCACAATATTAGTAGGACCCGCTCCCGATGATAATTTAGAATCCCGTTTGTGTGTGTGTGTGTGTGGTTTTTTTTTGTTTTTTGTCGGAATTCAATATGCTATCTATTGTGTTTGCCTTCTGCGTCCCAATTATTTAAAACAAAAACTGAAAATAATATTAATAAAGCACTAAACAGAAACATTCTTGGTAACCCCATATTGAGAAACAACGTCTTCATCACGCACGTCACATGATGAAGAAGGGCGCTGTATTTGTTAGAATTTTTTAAATTTTGAACTAAGCTCGTTTGGGTGTACAAACGATTGCCCGAGCCTTAAAGCAAATCAAGAAAACAATCAACCAAATTGATGTGTTAAGGCTACCTTCCCCTCTCACAGCTATTTCTCTTGCTTCCTTCCTGCCACCAGCGTATCTGACGACCTTGAGAGACGGGCGGTGGCATTCACGTGGTTCGCTTAATTAAATCTTACATCCATTATTGCACTGCAATGTCCAATCACCCTGGCATTTTGCTCTTTGCTTCTCTCCTTCTCGGGACACATGGTTTGGGGGGTTATGATGGTTCTTGGAACCGCTTGGTAACAACACCACGTTCTGGATCGATCAATTTGCAAATGTCCACCAATGTATGGAAATAAATATCCGTGTGCTTCCTTCTCCGCTCAGACTCGCTCTATCAACACACACACAAACACAGTCTAACGTCTATTATATCACACGCGAATCCCACAATCCCAACATCGTTCCGGCACAATAACTCGCTCTCACAGAGACACCTCATACGTTAATTATGGTTATGCAAAGAAAAAAAACGGGAAAAGCATTTATCAAACTAGGTTTCCGTGTTACGGTATAAAGCCCTCGTTCCTCTATTATTACCCGCCGGTCGGCTATGTTACCAATATGTTAACACCCTCCCCCCCTCTGCTGTTGTTCCTAATTCCTACTCCTAATTGCTAATCAGCTTGATTATTGGTGTAAGTGCGCGTTTGTTGGTGTGGTAAACGATTCGATTGCATCTAATTATATCTTTATCCTGCCAAGGGTTACATTACTATTACATGCTGATGGTGGTTATAACCGGTTGCTGTGCAAACGAGACTAATTCATTCCTTGCCATCGTCAAACAGCCGTTTCCTTTCTTCACTTATCACCCATTCCGCAGCTTAAACTTATTGGTAAAACGGGAGCTTGGCTCACCTTTTTTTTATTTTCCTGTGTGTGTTTGTGTTTGCTTTTTGTATCATAAATACGCTACAATACGCAAGTTACTAATAAAGATGAAAGAACTGAGAAATAAAAACGCCGAATTGGTAACAGAAGAATATGTCCTACCCGATATAAAATAAACCAAAAAAAAGTAAATGACTCGAATTATTAAGCGGTTAGCTACTGCGCAGAGTACACGCCGACATCACACAAAGTTAGGTAACTCATTTCACATCGACCCGCGTTATTTGGTGCGTTACGCATGCGCGAGCGTTACGCTCTCGCGCATACACGTGGCGTAGTACAATTTGTAGTATATATTTTATGTTTGAAGAAAAACGAAAAGAATCCATCATTCCAATTAGTTCAAAATAGTTCTGTTTCAGCAAAGCGCAAATAGCTCCTGACCATTACACATTAAATTACGGATATTGCACTGCAAAACTTGGTACAACGGTGCGACGCATTACGGCGAATAAAAACGCCAAAACAGCTGCTGATCCTGTGTACCATATATGGCGGGGGAGGGCTAAGAACCTCTCTCTCTCTTTCTCTCTCTTCTTTAAGAACTGTTTATGATGCGAACACAAACGAAGAACAAAAAAAGGTTTGGAAACGTAAATTATAAGAATGTTGTTAAGTAACTGACCCACCTACAAACTAAATATGAATAGATATACATATATATTATGAATTCCCTTTCAACTGTTATACGTTCTGTTATAATCTGTTGTTGCGCTATTCTTTCTTCCTCTAAACCCAATTTTTCATTATTTCGCTAGCGTGTGTGTGTGTGTTTTGTCCTTTGATTATAATTTCCGGAATTTCATGAAAAAGGCGCCTAAAATGTGGTGTACGCGTGTGTGTTTTCCTTTGTTGCGCATGTACTTAGTACCAGATTAATTAAAAGCAAAACTTGTTTCAATTATTTAACCTCACACCACTGTTTTCTGTTCTGATATAAACACACACACACACACACACTCTACTCTTTCACGATACAATTCTCCAGTTATTTAGTTTACTGCCCTGCAGTATTTATATATCTATATACCTTAGTACTACGTACACAATGCACTACAACCAACCAGGGGGGATGCCCAGAGAGTTCGAACGCTCCCCACTCTGCTTGGCACATGGGCTTCCCCCACCGTAGGTGTTGGTGTGTGTGTCACAGTTCAACACAACTATTTTGCAACTCTTTGTCCAGTTCCAATTTTTGATTAGTTCAACGATTTTTTTTTACATCCCGCTAGAGATTGTGTGTTACTTCATTAGAATGTGATTTTTAATCCACCTGCGCGTATCTGACTATTATAAACACTGTACGAAGCGCTGTCCATCTGTGTTCACTATCTCTGGTCTGGTCCGTATTATCGTACGCTCACAGACTCTCAGATGGATATGTATGTGTGTGTGTTTGTTGGTTTTGGTTATTTCTGACTACAAACAATTCCATGTTACGATAATTTAGATTGCTAACAATAATAATAATTATTACAATAATAATAATAATAAGATGAAATAAAAATAGTAAAGCAACTAAAAAAAAATGTACAACGTTACGGGAAGGAGGGGGAGGGGCAGGGGTAATGGTAACAACAAATTTGCGGAAGTAATAGATTAAGAGATAACAGAAGTAGAAAAAAAAACTGTAGAAAACAGGAAAAAAAGGGTGAAAGTGGGAATATAAAAAAAAAACAGTATAACAGTTATAACAGTTTGCGCTATCGTTTTTGCTTCCCACACTGTATAGGGCTCGTATATCGTGATTTTTACGATAGTATTTGCCACTCCGAAACACCAGCTGCACACGATGATCAAGGTTCCCAAAATTAAAGGAAAGAAACACACTCACTCACACACCGATTGAGAAATGTGTGTGCGTGTGAGTGGTTTAACCGAAAAAAAACCCTCTTAGTAAGTATATACGCATCACACACAGCATCACAACACAACGACGCTCAATCATCGATGCTGATGGGTGCGCATATGCAGCACCAGGTTGTGCTTGTGTTTGGACTTTTTGTGACACACCGGACATTCGAACTTCGGCTCCACGCCACACTCGAACCGGATGTGCCGGTTCAGGCTGTGGGGCCGTGCGTACGAGTTACCGCACCGCGTACAGGAATAGGTACCGCCGACGATCGGCGAAGGCACTGCCATCGGTTGGGGCGGTGGTGTCGTCATGCTGATGCCCTTAAACATCGGCATCGGCAGGGCGGCGGCCGTACTCGCACTCCCAGTGTTGGCCGACGCCGCCAGCTTAATCGCCGTCGCAGCAGCCACCGCAAACGATTCCGGCTTGACGCCGCTGGCTAGCTCCCGCAGGTACGTGGCCGACGTTAGCATGCGCAGATCGCACGGTTGCTCATCGATCGGTGGCGATTTCGGTGACAGTAGCGGCAGGGCCGCCGTTTGCGGCTGGTTCGGTAGCGCTAGCGGCGGTTGGGTTTGAGATTGTAGCTTCAGCGATGCCACCAACTGCTGCTGCTGCTGTTGGTGGGATGGACCTTCACCTGCAGCAATACTACTGCTACCAACAACACCACCACTACCGATCGGTGGCGAAGGCTGGGTGGCAGATAAAGGGAACGTCACACCGACATCACTCTTGATGTATTCGGCCATTAGTGGACCGCGCACCAGCGCAGCCACGGCAGCGGCAGCGGCCGCAGCCGACGAACCGACCGCTAGGTTGGATGGTTGCTGCTGATTCAGTGCCAGCGCTAATGCGGCCGCCGCATCGCCAGCACTGCTGCCGTTGCTACTGTTACTGTTGTTGCTGCTGTTACTGCTGTTGCTGTTGCTGCCACTACTGCTTGCACTACTACTACTGCTGCTGCCGCCACCGCCGCCGCCGGCAGTGCAAACGGGGGCAGCACCAATCACACACTCAACACTACTGTTGCCCACCGTGCTGCCGGTGGCACTGCTGGCAATGGCGGTGTTGCTAGTAATACCACCATTACTATCGGACGCAACCGCAACCAACACAGCAGCCGCAGCAGCAGCAGCAGCACTTCCCTCTGTACCGGGATGTTCGGTTACGGTATCGATCTCCGGTGCTGGTGCTGCCGGTGTTCCTCCTCCTGCACCAACACCGGCTAATGGGATTCCTCCATCGGTGTCGCCGCTCGCTTCACCTACGGGTACAGAAACTGAACAAGTAGAGTTATGGTTTAGGTTCAACATTTTTGCTACCGACACGTTTGTTTGTTTTTTTTTTTTAACACAAGTTTGTTTGTATCCCTTTCCCGTGGTAGTGGCAAATTTTGGCAATTACAAGAAAGTAATTAGCTGTTTGTGGTTTAGATTGTGTATTGTGTTTTTAATTTTTAACGATTAAATGATTTTTTTTTTCATTTTATCTCTTCCTCTATTCCACACTTTTGCCTGTCTGTTTAATGATTTTCATCCACAATGACACATGATCGCTTCTTTTTGTTTTGTTTTATCTTTTCCAAATGATTCCCTCGTTTTTTTGTTTGTTTGTTTTCTATTCGTAAGTTTTCCACTTTATAGATTAGTAACTTCCCTTTATTCTTTTTTTTTCTAACGTCATTTGCAAATGTGTTATAAACTTTTGTTTGTTTCTTCTTTATAAATTTGCCTTTTTGTTAATATTTTATTAGTTTTAGAGTTTTTCTTTTCTTTGTTTCTTTTTCAAAAACAAACTTCTTCCCATTTGAGGAGAAGATTAATAAAAAATCACGATCTAAAGTATCATTTGCGTCTTAAAGATAAAGTATTTATATAGTTAGCATTTAGTTTCCCTAAAGCTGACATGATTTATAGAAGAAAAAGATGATTAGCATAAAGAAACAATGAAAAAAAAGAGAAACGTTCAAAATAAGCCACACATATTCAAAGAAGTACATATGCACACAGCAGCTTTCTCTTAATGTATTGTACGGAAGAACACGTACATACTCAAAAAGAATAAAAGAATAAAAACCAAACTCTGCCTAACAGTAGCAGATAGTTAACCTTCTTATCCTCAACCAACGTAAGAATGTATGATGTTATAGATGTGTGATCGCCTTATCTATTCTTGTGTTCATTTTCTTTTTTATTTTGGAGTCCTCGGTATCGGATACGTGTGCATGTATACGCCTTAGGCTGTGCATTATCATGTGGCCGATGCGCAACATGAAGGAGGAGAGGTGCATCAATATGTCTAAAGGAGCGACGAGCTATAGGCAAAATGAACAGGTTGTTAACACATATATAGAGCCACGGCTGTTTTGATAAATATATGTACGCATTCCCAAACACACGCTCCCAAAAATATGTCTGTGGGCGGGTTTTGGCTTTTCATATGGGATTTGTGTAGAAAAGAAAAGCATTTCCCAAGCACTTTCATCCCACCCCCCTCCGCCTAACACCTTTTAACCCTCCCACACACACACACACGCACACAGGCACACAGATACAGACACATACACATAGATATATTTATATATGTATATAACACAAACAAACAAATACATTTATAGCAGATTTAGAAGAGAAATAACTGAGAAATAAAGGAAATGAACAAAAAGAAAATAAAAACATAGAAAACATAACAACAACAAATATAAAACTTATCGGTATAACATGGAAGTGTTTGCCAGTGAGCACGATTAAACGCAAAAGAGGTAAAAAGTTATTTCGCATATATAAAGTAATTAACAAAACAAAGAAGGGGAAAAAAACAACAACGAAAGAGTGTAAAACCACATCTTGCCACCACCAAAGTTGAAGTGTTGCGTGTGTTGAATTGCATTTGCGAGTTGTGAGCAGTAATGTATGATTTTGCAATAAGAGAGACAGAGAGAGATCGGTAAGAGAGATCTAAATAAACGGCGAAACAAATGTACGTGTGTGGGGGTTTTTTTGTTTTTATATTCGTGTGCGCTTCGTTGTGATTTGAAGAAACATGAGTATATTATTATTATTATTAGCAGCAGCAATAGCAGCAAGGTGAAATAGAATGGTAATGTTTAATTGGTTGCAACCGTCTTTACTAAATTATCCTCTTTTTTGCAGACTGCAGACTTTAATATTACTAATACTAATCCCTCCCCGAGAAAAAACAAAAAGGAAAGCTAGTAACAGGTGGAGGAAAATAAACAAAAGCACAAATGAGATGAGAACGCGTTCCATCGCACACACGTTCGCGCTCATTCATTCGCGTAAAAGTACACGGGTTCGCAAGAGAGGAAGAGTAATTGAACGTTGTCGGTACACACGTTTCACATCAAAGAGAATGTTCTGTTCTTAATTGATTTGTTTTTGTTTTAATAATTTTAAATTTCCTTTTCCCTATATCCTGCACTGCTTCTATTTTGTTTTTGTTTAATTCCTATTCTTTTCTAAATGCTAACCTGGACGTTTGCCGAATAGTGTTTTTTTTTTTAAGAACAAGAGTTGCTAACATTTACAAAATCATATTTGCATCGATGTAACGTGGTACACACCCGGCGCGTCGATTGTATGAGAAATAAGAACAAAACAGGGCAGGGAGGTATTTTTATTTAAGGAAAATGCTAACACAACCAATACAACGATACAGAGTACAACCGGTAGTGGTATATAGTCTCTCATCTACAAAAAAAAAAACAAAAAAGGTAGAAATATCTCAACACACACTCGCGCACGTGCGCTCTAATAATTGCAGTGCGCAATTTCTGCATTTGCATTTTGGTGTCTTATACACACGCGCGTAGATGCGTTGTATGCGTGTCGCATTCGTTTTGTCGGTGTAAATCGGCATGCGTTGGTTAAATGTACTTGCAATAAAAAGGGCCCACAAAATGGGCCCAGGCCTTCGCTTTTTGCCAACCATTTGTGCCTTCTTCTGCATGTGTGTGCGCGCGCCCGTCTTCCATGCGTCCATTTCGGTGAACCTAAAATAAAAAACAAATATGTTAATATAATTTAATAAAAACCCCATCCATTTCCCATTCTTTTGTGGCTCCTTTTTAAACACCGAACAAACAAACAAAAAAAAAAGCTAAAACAAGTGTAAATACATTAAGCGTCTATTTTTTTTTAATCATTTTACCTCTCACTCCATTACGTTCCCAAACATTCTTTTTTTGTTTTGTTTAATAAAGAGCGGACACCGTTGGTGTACACAGTTAATTGCAGAGAGACACAGTAGTTGCTTATTTGCGCCAAAATGAAATGCAAACACTGCACTGTGCTTTTACTTTATTTGTTTTATATATTCCTCCTTTCCATCGCGGCACCCGGGCACAGGCGTCGGCCGTTCTCTCTTCTATTATCAGTTCTATTTGTTTTTTTTGTTTTTACTTATTTTTGTCATTATAACTTTCAGCAAACTGAACATATGTTTTCTCCTTCATCTTTTTTTGTTTTGTTTGTCGTTTTACTCTACCACACAATTCTATTGCTCATCCCAAATAGTGTCTGTGTGTTTTTTCCCTTTTCACTTCTTCTTCTTTTTGTCCAATTTTCTTCCCTCCATCCAGGCAGCTGATAAATAGTTCTTATTACATTATAAAGTGTGTGTTTGTTCTGTTTTTTACCATTTAATATTACCTTGCATGTTGTTCTGTGTGATGTACAAGTGTACCTGGAATGTTCGCTTCTCTTCGCCTTACAGATGGAATGAGCTTGATATCTAAGCGGTCTGTTTGTCTGTCTTGTTTTCTCTGTCACCCACTCAGCTCTAATGTACTGCCACAGTATCGTCCCGTTGATGCTACGTATCATTTGTATTACGCTGTACTGAAAGGAATGTTTCATCTACGATAAAGAAGGTGTGTGTGTGTGTTCTTTTGTTTTCACTTTCAATCCGTGTTATGCAAATAAAAAAAGAGGGATTATTGACGTGACCTAATTTACCCTATTATTCTATATCTTTTTTTGTTTGTTTCTTTGTTTGTTTGTTCATTCATTCGTACATACAGCAATAGACCACCACATCATTTCCTATTCAAACAATTTTGTTTTTTGTTGTTTCTTATGCTTTTTGTCTTTTCTTTTGCTCGTCTTGCACGTCATTATTTGTTCATTCTTTTACTGTTTTTTTTTTTGGTCTATCAGCATGTTTTCCTTTTTTGTGGTTTGTAAAACGACTCTTTCCTTTCTGTCAGCTGCTTTGCCGTATTATCATACCCCTTATTCACTATAATACAGAATATACCATTTCATACTTGGGGAAAGGGGTGGGGGCGGGTGAATTTGCTGAGGGAAGGTGAGAAATGGAATAAAGTTGGAGGAGCATACCAACCCAGCGGCATTGGTTTTTGCTGGCTCGCAGATATTTACACTGCCGTTAATTGCTGTAAATGCTTTGCTTCCGGAATTGTTTCACCTTCGCAGACGCTCAACAAAATTAATATTGTAAAAACAAAAAAATAATACAATAACTGGGGCGCGAAAACTATACAATTAAGCACTAAGAGGAGGGAGGGGGTAGAAAAAGAACAGAAGAAGACCGAACTTCTTCTATCGTAAGACGAAAAAAATAATATTAATAATAATAACTACATCATAGGTTAAGTACATCCGACTAGATAAGTTAAGTAAAACTGTTTTAGCATTTGCAGTTAGCAACCGTGCGTCCTATGCGCCTCCCCCACTTTTACACTTAATCACTCGTTTGTTTCCCTTGCTAATATATATTTTTTTTCTTTGACTACAGTCACACACCCTTGCGTATGGCACAACGCTTTAATCTGGGGCGGGGGGGTGGGGAGAAAACAATCTGGGCAAAGGCTCCGTTCCGTTTCCCGCACGTTTTGGTTTGTTCTTTGTATGCGTAAGTGGCGGCTAGTGCTAATAAGTCTTCGAGCGATGGCAAACACCGTTTAATGGCGCGGTGTTAGTAAAGTAAGGGGGACTTTGTGTTATCCACGTAATGGCCGTTCATCAATTGCACATCCTCTGATTATCCGAGAGCCTTAGTACTTAGACGGTGCGCAGACGGAAAATTGCTTGCAAACATAAATTATTAATTTAAATTTAATTTTATAAATGTATGACACGTGTAGGGGAACGAAAAAAAAACAAAATCAAACAATGCTACTACTAATTGTTCACTTCGAAGGAAATTTCCGTTTCTGCTTCATGTAGCTGTAGGTGTAATAAATTAAAAACTAGCTCTTTTTTTTTGTTAGGTAATTTAAATTATCCCAGCCGTTAGAACTAAAGAAACAAGAACAAACAAACCAAAAAGCCGTAATCCAATTCGATCGGATTAAGCAAATCGTTCTTCTCCCTGTTGTTTGTCTAAATATTGTAAGAAACAAAAAATGTGTACAACCTTTGGGTTTTTTGTTTTGTTTTTGGTTGGTAAATTGATCGACTACATCACGCAACACGGAAATAAATATGCAAACTAAATAATCAATGCCATTGGCAATGCCTGCTGGCTCTCTCTCTCTCGAAAGCAAATCGATTTACTGCTTTATCCCCTTCGCGCCCTAACTCTCTCTCTCTCTCTTCCTCCCGTTCTACAAATATAAAACACTACAAAAACCAAACCCTTTTTGCTGCGTCGTTTACAAATTACCAGTCAGTACAATAAATAGGGACAGAAAGTATTGAGCTAAATTAAACGTACTCCAAAAATAATGCTAATCAACTCCGTGTGTCCCTGTGCGTCTCTCCCACGTACTTCTCCTCGATCGCTAACCGTTTCGTTCGTTTGTTTGTGTAGGTGATCGATTCGCGGCAAAGAAATACACCCCCCGAATAAAGGCGCTTTATGGGAATAAAGCTAATAGGTTAGTTTTATCAAACAAAACCTTTACTTAAAGGTGTGTCCGTGTCCTGTTTGTGTTTGCCTGTTCCCTTGGATAAACACTTGCGATTGTATGGCGGAGAAAGAGAGGTTTAGTGTAACATTAAACACCATCCCCTCCCAAACGCCCCTTTTTCCGGGGGAGCAGATTATTTGTAATAATCGACCATTTTGGAATGCTGCAATGATGTGTGGCAAGCCGAAACAAGTATGCCAAAAAAAATACTCTGCGTAACTCTGTGTTTAATAGTAAATGATGTGTGCACGTTGGCCACCGCCAATGCGCGTGCCCGCCACGACACGGCGGATGCGCCGGCGGGACAGCCGCGTCCTTGGTTGCGCCTCATCGCTAGCTTCCGTTTCGACCTCCACCTCGGTAATGGCGGCGGGCGCAACAAGGATAGCGGTGGTGGTATGGGCGGTACCGCCGGGCGTGAGGGGCGACGCAAGCGTAACCTCCTCGGTAGCGGACAGTTCCGCCCCGGTCGAGCTACCGATGAAGGAAACCGAAGAGGATAGGGAGGAGGAGGGAGCGAACGAGGAGACGGAGGAGGAGGACGCCGAGGACGTCGACGTGGACGACGAGGTGGAGGCAACGGCGGCAGCACCGGACCGTGCTGCGGTGGTCACCGACGTCGTCGTCGCGGTCGCCGCCAGCACCAGCTCTCAGTTGGGCTTGCAGAACTTCGAGTTAAGGTGGCGTTTCAGGTTGCTGTGTATGTGCGTCTTGTAGCCGCACATGCGCTCGCAGAAGTACTTCGGCGGCACGCCGCACTCGTTCTTGATGTGACACTTGAGGCTGTTCTTCCATTTGTAGTTGCGGCCGCAGCTCTTGCACTTCCACGGCTTCGCATCGTTTTCGTGCTGAAACATGATCTTGTCCTCCTTGCGGCTGCCGATCGAGCTGGTGCTACCGTTGCTGCTGGCACTGCCACCACCACCACCGCCGCCGCCGATCGTACCACCGCTGGTCATTGTCGTTGCCATTAGGGAGCCGGCCGAGGTGAGGATCACGTTGCCATTACCGGTGGACTTGAGCGGTTTCATGAAGGCTACCATACTGCCGCCACCACCCGATGGGGACGACTTCTTGGCCACCATCATGCGCCCGACCGTCGTCACCATCGGTAGCGCTATCTTCGACGTTGGCTT
>AXCM01011455.1:0-10076 GCA_000473375.1 Anopheles culicifacies
CGTGGTCGTAGAACCATAGAAAAAGAAGAAAGAATTTTAGTACAATTCAAGAATAATTGCTTTTTATATATTTTGGTTGAAAACATAGCTAATATAGAGCAGTAGAAAGTTATTCAGTGAATCTCTTATTAAATTGCAACCTTTTTAACGAATGGTTCCTTTTCAAAAGTTAAGTTCCGCACAATTCTGTTCTAAGTTTTATGATTTCCCTGTCACAATTAAATTGCTACCATTGAAAGTTGATTAAGTTTGCTTTAATACAAAATATGCTACACAAAACAGATTTTCTTCTTGAAATGATCTAAATATCTTAAAAACCGTCCAAACCTTGGAACTAAAACAGTTTTATAAAATTGATTTTCTTTGAGTCATTTATTAACATCTAATGGATTCAACAGCCGCACAGCTGAAATGTCTGAATCACATTCACGAGCAAACCCGAGAAGGCTCGGCTCGCAGTGATCCCAGAACCGCCTTCCTGTCAAACCGGTAGAATGTACGATCGTTTCCGTAATCACAGCTTGTGCAGCTCTCAGCTCGGATCAACCTCAGGCAAACGGCCGCACACGAAAAAAAAGCCCCCCAAAAGCTTAATGAACGATGCAGCTTCTGCAACGCTCTGCACATGTACATCGAAGCGCAAACCGATGCACCGGCTACCTCCTTCCACGCGCACCTTGAAAACAAGAAACGCCAACGTCAAGATCTTTATCAAATTTCCGACTATCCGTTGCTCATCGCACAAGGTGGGTTTTGCGGTTCCGTACAACAGCGCAGAGGAAAACATAATCATCCGTGAAAGATCTGATCGCAAGAGATTCTTGAGATCGGGAGGGGGCGAAGGCTTTAAAGATAGCACTTGCTTAACGCCCCAAAAGGGGTTTCTTCGGCGTTCTTCAGCCAGGTTCCTTCATCCGATGGCTAAAGAAGGAGAGCAAGCACGAATCACTCGACCGTCATCAGGCTACGATCTTGTGAAATGCGAAATTAAATTGTTCCAAACCATTCGGGTAGATCAACGCACGGGGTTACACGTTATTACTTCCTACGATTCGTTTTCATTTTGGGAGCGCAGCGCCACTTAAAAAAGGGCTTTTTGCAAAAGAGCTATGTGAGCTCAGAAATAAAAATATCTTCAAGCGGAAATAAAGAAATATTTCCTCTTTTTTCAATAAATTTCTTAAAACATTCTTTTTTCGTTAATTCTTGTGAAATTATTTCCCTTTTATAGTTCTTTTTTAAAAGTGTATTTTGACCATCTACTCGTCAGCTATTCTGTGACCATTTCCTGTTTCCCAGTACGTCCTGTTTGCTCTTTTTCGTTTCGTCGTACCAGTTAAGTTCTGTTAAACCTTTTCTTACTTCTCATTGATGTTTCCTTTTCCTTTTGGACCGGCTATCCTTCTTTTGGTTTCGCAGTTCTCTTTTAGAACCGTTCTCTCGCCGTCCCAAAAAAAAACATCTCGCGACGACCTTTCGTCGCGTTTGGCCACGTTTCGTCAAGCTTCCCGTGGTTTGTATAAATTAAGATATTTAAACTCAGGCTCAGGCCTCGGTCGGCTGCAAACAATCACGGCTGTATTGCCGAGGGGGGGGTTTCCATGGGGAATGCAATCGAGGGCAGGGAAGATAGTCTGACCGTCGGTTCTGGAGGGTAAACCGCACATCAATAAAGTGGAGCATCCCGTGAAGCAACGATTATCTAATCATCGCACGGAACACGGGTTTGATGGAATGGGGTGGCCATTTCGTACGCGCCAAAGTGTGTGTGTGTGGAGTTTGAAGGTTTGGGAAAACATTTGCACACCCATAACAGGCGAGGTACGATTGTTATCCTTCAGCCGGACAGTGCGCTTGGAGCTTTTTGGATCTGCTTTCGAGATAATCACCGCGTTCGGACGCGCTGTTTTAGACATCCTCGCTTTTATGTGTTTTTAAATATTTACCACCTCCCCCCCTAACCGTCCAGAAGTGTGGCGTTTCGGTGTTCATCCGTGATATTTATGGGCATACACATTCCATCCCTTCTTTTGCACCGTTTTATCTTCCATCGCACGTAGCAGTGTTGCAACTCTTTCCTTATCTTTATTAAGTCTTCGAACAAACTGTCCACAGAACATTATTTTTGGTGAATTTTTATTTTTAAAACTTCATAAAAATTCTGACTGATGAATTTTAAATTACTCACAATTACAAAGCACGCATTTCGCAAGCAGGCAGAATGTTTCCCCCTTTTGTTTGGCAATGTTACCGCAATGTTTGCGCTTACGGTCTGCCTCGGGATCAGATATCGCTGCCAATATGCTATCGAAACGGGACGGGAATGTGAAACCTCAAAAATTCGGCATGCTCCCAGGCCACACACTCAGCCAGATGGTGTGTAAATGCACGGGGAAGAACAAGGAAATTAATCATGCAACGTGCAAATAGTACTTCCAACGTTTAAAGAACAGGTTGAAAGTATCGACCCAAAAGCGAGACCGATCGAACGGTGAATGCATTTGATAAAAATGTCCATCGCATAAAGTGCATGGAATGAATAAATAGATTTTGGGATTGGGATGGTTATAACGTAAAAGGTACGATTTGTTTACTTTTACGGTTGTTTAACAATTTTTGGAACAATATGGACGGAGAGGATTTTCGTGAATCAATAGCTTAATGGTTAACTCTTGTTATAAAAAACACAAAGGAAAGCTCAAAATATGAAGCAAACCGATAAAACCAGTGAAAACAATAGGATAAAGTTGTAAAATACTTTTTTTTAAATTTCTTTACAGTTTGCAGCATTTAGTCGCGTTAGTTAAACAAGACATTATTTCTGTATAAAAATATAACATGAGAAATTAGAAAATCGGCCCTTCAGCTTGAAGATTCTTTTGAATTTTTAAAAATATTTTTATTTAAATTATTTTAATTTAAATACAATCAATCAATTTAATAATCATACAGAAATATTATGATCGTTCAAAAGCATTATACATTATCATCTTTTAATAGGAAAACATGTTTTTCAAATTTTCCAAAAAACAAAAATATTCTATAGTAATACAACGAATATTATAGGTGATTCGGAACTTTAATATTTCCAAGACACCATTTTATAAAATATGTACTGTTTTATAAGTAAAAATGAACGAAAACAATGTAATTGCTTAACCAATAATTTTATTACACATTTATATGCGAAACGTTTCGACCACACTGTGCGGTGCGTTGGGCAGGGTTACTCATAACACTGTGTGGCTGAAATAATAATTCATTTCTAGCAATAAATTATATTATAATTTATAAAATTTGTTTTTTTTTTGTTTTATTTATTCGATATCTATAAATTCTGTTCAATATATATTATTTCATTCATTAGGAATTCATTTTTCTAGGACAGTTTGTCATAACTTTAAAGAAATTATGCATTCGAAAAGAAATTTAAAAAAATCAACCGAATTAAAAAAAAAGGTGTTAGGAAAAACATTATGCAATCATTCATCAAATTAATAAATTGTACGCAAACTGTAGTCTAGGAATAATTTTACGAAAGTTTGTTTGCATCAGCAAGAATCGTTGCATAATTTTACATTCAAATTTTGTAAACATCAACCAAGAATTCAAATATTACAACAAGTTCTATTTAATATGAAAAAAAAACCCAATAAATACTTATACAAACTGATAAGAAACTTTCTGCATAATATATGATTATAGTAATCAGCAAGTAGTTTCATTAGCTAAATAATAAGTCTAAATGAATTATGTTTACATTTACAACATTTTAGGCAAAATGTCCTATTTATAAATAAAAACTTTTATCATGCAAACCATCAAAGTATATTTATCTCACTTTTCAACACACTTCAAAATATTAGTAAGTAATTGAATTACCTAAATCAAATTAATTGTTACATGTATAAAGTAAAAAATAATTTAAAAAAATATTTCGTCATCACAACCAAACAAAGCAAATTCTACTCTAACAACATATTTAGTAACCTGAACCTTTTTACCCTTTTGCACATATTAACCGTACTTAGTGCAATAAGGTGATACGTGCCAAACGTCGCGTGCCCTACATCTTGCACGGCACTGACATTGAAAACTGAGCAGAGAGTTTGTGAAGAATGCAGTAGAATTTAGAAAAAAAAAACCCGTAACCTAGCCTCCGTCGAAACGCATCTTTGGCAGCTGTTCAAGTGCAGCTGGGAAATTGTCCATTCACAACCGTACGACCTGTACGGCCGCGTGCATTTCACAAATTGTCTACGTATTGCTACGCTCCAGCGTATCGTTGCATCATGCATTGATCTTCGAGTCGTTGCTCATTCGCTGGAGAAATGATGAACGATCATTTATGATGACTCACGCATCGTTGCTGGGAAGTGTTCATTTTGATTTGTTTGTATATCACACAACTACACAGAATTGAATAAATATTACATATTTTTCGCTCTGTGATCCACCGATTAACCGGTTGAACTAAAGCAGGGTTTACCGGAAGTTTTATAATAAATTTCCCTTTTTAAAAGTGTTCTAAAATTAAAAATTCTAATCAACCACGTGGCCATCAGTACCATTTCTAAGACAAATCTCTCCCATCCTCACACTGTCCCAGCTATATCCCGCCACAATCGCTCACGGAACAGCTGACGTACCGCTTGGTCCATCGTTTCATCATCAAACAAACAGAAAACACATGGCAAAACGGCATTCGTTCTCTCTCGCCGGGTGCGTCCGTATGGGAGATGTGCGTGAAAACGAAACGACAACCCTCCGCATTCGCTCACTTGTTCGACGCTTGTCGGTTCGCTCGCTTCTGCACATCGAAAAAGCAATATCTTACCGCGCCGAGAGCAACTTGCCGGGGGGAACAGAGGAACCGATACCAAAAAGGTCACCTTCAAAAATGCGCCGACACGACGCACTCTCCGTTTCCGATATCATACCGGATCGTACGCGAGGTCAGTACAAATATTCCATCGCTAGCCGCAACACGGTGTGCACGCACGCGACTCCCGGTGAGACATTCCGCGTTAGTCCGCAACTGACTGATAAATCCGTCGCTCGTTTACATCTACCTTCGAAGTGAGTGCTAAAGTGTTACTGCAGGTGCTATCGACGAGGTGCTGTGTACTAATTTCACCTTTCTCCAGGTCCGAACGTTCTCTGTTCCCAACATGTCTGAAGTGAAAGCGAAGTTGCTTACCCAGATTGCCGAACCGATGACCTCGTCTGGTAACAAGGTCACCGTTGTCGGCATTGGCCAGGTCGGTATGGCCTGTGCCTTCAGTATTCTGACCCAGGTAGGTTTCCAAAACGCGCGGAACGTGTTCAGAGTTCGCTAAACGCCTACCACAATCTTTCACACAGAATGTGTCCAGCGAGGTGGCCCTCATTGACGTGAACGCAGACAAGCTGCAGGGTGAAATGTTGGATCTTCAGCATGGGTCTGCATTCATGAAGAAT
Source organism: Anopheles culicifacies (assembly GCA_000473375.1). Lineage (NCBI taxonomy): Eukaryota > Metazoa > Arthropoda > Insecta > Diptera > Culicidae > Anopheles > Anopheles culicifacies. The sequence goes on from AXCM01011455.1 coordinate 5,461, forward strand.
GCTCAAATCAGCGCTGGAACCGGTAAGTTGAACGATTTGCAGTGTCTTCCTCCGTGGCGTGGGATGTCGTGGTACATTCCAGACAGACCGCCATTCGTCTGAATGACATTTCAAGAACACTTTTACTATCATTCGGACATTGCCATCTGCCCAACGGTGGTCAATTACAAACCCGGGAGCGACCCGTTAGATAAATTGAGCGGGAGAGCATTCTGCTCTTTCGGAACACGCACCTTACTGCCCTAATTCCCATTCTCCATCCAATTCTGACAATCAACATGAGTGAAAGCGAAAGTTCCGTGCTATTGTGAGGTGAAGTCTTTTAGAGTTTCAACCGAAAAACAAACCACTGTCTATACAAACCATTGTCAGACAATGTCTATGTCTGAGGTTCGATCACGCTATATTAATGCAACAGAGGTGGAAGTATAAAAGAAATTGCAGAACATCCAAAAATAAAGAGATGTTTTGCTTCCACATCAGCGTTCAACGTTTGGGGCGATGGGTACCAAAGCGCATGCCCTAACGTTCGATATGAACGTTGTGCTTCAGCTTGACCTCCCAATGAACTTTGTCCAACCGGCCATCGGTGTATGTAGAATGTATCTATTGTCTACCAAAGTGGGACGGTACGGTAGAATAAAGTGCATACGGTGCAGTTTAAGAATGCACCCGAGCGAAGGGTAGTGCAATGCCCTCCAGACACCACAACGGAACGATAAAGTTCAGCTTCAACTCCGCTTGAACTTCGAGATGGTTGATAGAGATGATGGCTTGTAATTTAATTAAAGTTTAATCAAGCTCACCAACCATATTACTTTATTACAATAAGAAGTTGGATTCTATTATAAGAATTTTCTCGGTTGAAGCTTTACTAAGACCTATTAATAAAGCTCTTGTTGCAATATGTCCTAAAGTAAATTGAGCGGTTCATGATAACGTTTGCTAAAACTCATGAATCGGCTCGGTTTTTGAAGTGATTAGTGGTGATCACCAATTCTACAACCCTTCACTGTTATCATGCACTTCGTACACGCAGTTTTAAGTACCCTTATCTGTGTGCCATATTTCTTTATTATGGCTCTCTTTTCATCCGGGCATCGAGCCGATTGTGTGTGTCTATCGCGCTAACCACAAACAAAACACTTTCATTAAACGTGATTAATGGTTGGTTTTAGACGACAGCTGTACGTCACGGGAACACTAGAAACAAATAACAAAGTGCATGTAGAAGAGGCCGCAAACTGGACACATCATTAGAGTGATTATTAAAGCATCAAGAAGCTTAGCAATCTTCCGGTTGGTGTGAATTATATGATTTTACTTTTTTTTTCAATAAGACTTAACATTTATTTTGAAAAGATTCATATAATATTGATACTTAAATTTCACTATTTATATATTTTATCAAATTATTGTACCTTAAAAATAGGTGTTTTTAGCGCAACGTTCTAAACTATTATCGCGCCAAAAGTAACAAGTGAGATTAATTTTAAAAACAGTGAGAAGGGTTTCACTCACGCTTCTCACACGCTACTCACTATACAGCAGCGCAGCGTTAGAACGAAATCTCACGCCTAGATGGCGCTAGTGTACGATTCGTTTCAAATTTAAAAATTATGCCGTTACTTGCGTTGCTGCATTCATTTATTTGTTTGTTTATTGTTAAGGAAACCATTTATGTGCGCTCGTGGTTCAACAATATACACTTTAAATAGAAAAAAATCAATGAGAGTCAACTAAGAAGGACAATCTATTAATATTTTTCTATTTTTCTTTGCAGATTTCTCCGTCTCTGCCGGATCACGTTTGATCATCATTACGGCTGGCGTGCGTCAGAAGGAGGGCGAAAGCCGCCTTGACCTTGTCCAGCGTAACACCGACATCCTGAAGGGCATCATCCCCAAGCTGGTCGCACAAAGCCCTGACTGCATTCTGCTGGTTGTGTCCAACCCGGTTGATATTCTCACGTACGTGGCGTGGAAGTTGAGCGGTTTGCCCAAGAACCGTGTCATCGGATCCGGTACCAATCTCGACTCGTCCCGGTTCCGCTTCCTGATGTCACAGAAGCTGGGTGTTGCGCCTACCTCCTGCCACGGTTGGATCATTGGTGAGCACGGTGACAGCAGTGTACCGGTGTGGTCCGGTGTAAATGTGGCCGGTGTACGGCTGGCGGAAATCAATCCCAACATCGGCACGGATGCGGACGAGGAAAAGTGGGGTGAATTGCATCACGAGGTGGTGAATAGCGCTTACGAAGTGATTCGTCTGAAGGGATACACCTCGTGGGCGATCGGGTTGAGTGTGGCCTCGTTGGCATCTGCCTTGCTGAGGAACACCTACAACGTCCATGCTGTTTCCACGCTGGTTAAGGTGAGTTTTCTGGATCCTGACACACATTGAGATGCTTCAGAAGATACTAAATGGTAATGTCTTTTACACACACACATGCAGGGTGAACATGGAATCGGTGATGAAGTCTACCTTTCGCTGCCATGCGTACTGGGCCGCAATGGCGTTAGCCACGTGGTGAAACAAATCCTCACGTCGGAAGAGACGAAGAAACTGCAGGCATCTGCCACCCTGATGGCGCAGGTTCAGAGTGGTATCAAGTTTTAAGCATTTCTAAATTAATGAGGATCGGCCCCCGGGGTTGGGGTGATAATGCTGGTAATATGTACGGATCGTTCTCCCGTAGCCAAGGACACACCGTCCGGTTATGTGGCGAAATAGCAAATAAAGCAGAAATGGCAAACATGACACTGTAGGTCGTGTTACGCCCAAAAAAAGAGATAAAGGAGAGAGCTAATACTCAAATGTTATTTATTGTCCAAACCAAAGTGTATGTTAGGCTAGCTTAGGACACTGCACACACGAGAACTCTGGCTCATCCTTGCCCAAGGAAACAACCAAACGGTTCTATACCTGCACCAAGCATTAGAAAATAATTCAACTGCATGATTGGTTAAATGTCCTCCTTGTCTGAAGAAAAGTACCGCTTAACAGCAAATAAAATGATAGAAATATATCTTATACTCAATGCATCGCCTTTCACTTGGAAGAATACCACCTACGAGGTGCAAAAGATTGACTGAACGATCCAACACGAGCGATGTGCTAGACGTGAATGTGTAGCGAGCATAAGAGCTAGTTAGCAATCGATGTACACTAACAATGCAACTGCAACGTTGCATTATGGAACTACAGAAAAAACACACACCACCCTACCTCGATTAGTGTTTAGGAGTCTCACAACAATATGGTAATTCGGTTATACACATTAATTGGACACACGAGCGAATTGGACTATTCATACCCGCATTGGCCCACTGCACGTTGATGCCACCCGAGATTACGAAATTGTTGAGCTCACACGAAAAAAAAACTTTGATCAAAAATCAAACCCAATTTAAAAAATTTACAAATTAAAAGTACACTTACTAGAAATCTTGAAAACGTTTTGGAACCCACCCATTCGATGGACAAAGTTTAGCAAAATTAAAAAACCAACTATTTCAACAGTACTAAGATAACAAACAAAAAACATTACCCAAACAACTTGTCGTGCGTGTGTGAAGAGAAAGCCTTTACGAACTAACAGAATACTAAATAAAACTTGCACCTTCATACAATGACTATTTATATGTCGGTGTGTTTTACTAATCCGAAATAAATGTGCGTTTTTGAAAACGTGTTTTCTGTTTGGGAAAAGAAATCGGTGTTCCGGAGTTGTCAAATTCCAGAGATAAAAAGAATTTGAGAACTAATATTCCCAAGTTTTCCAAGTTAATACATTCTTCTACTAGGTTCTTTGGTTAAGTGTTTTCCATAACCAATTATGCTTCAATTTTTGGGACATACTTCCGTTTTTAATACGGCCAGGCCGTGATACAAGAAAAAAAAAGACATACTTCCGTTGTACGGTTTAATGATGTCTAGTAAGGGCTCCTTCGAGTGGTTCTGCACTCGCTTTTTAAGATATCGTCGTCCTTTAAGACCTTTCAAAGCATATTACACATCAATTCTACGTATTCTTCAATTACACGCATCGATTATCGTAAACTCCATCGATCCTCTTGCTTCCATAATGCTCTTTTTCCGTCAGAATCGACGTGGTCTATAAGGTAAGTCTGGCAACTGGTGAAAAGCCTCAACATTTAATCCGCTTATAGCCTTGAGGCGTAGTCATGTCTGACGTAATTTAAATGGTAGTGGGATCCCAATTTTCTTTCCACTTGGAACATAAAAGCGCTTGGATTTCTACTGCTAGAGCACATAATAACATAACATAACCCTTATCAAACGACATGGCAACGCTTTGATGCTATCTGTTCCTGGAGTATTCTAACATGCCAGGTTTCTCGCTATACGTGGAATTGAAGTTACTCTCTAGAAAGGTGAAAGAAACCGATGATTTCAGTTTATTACAATACAGAATATGCTTATTGCATAAATTTTTCGAATAAATGCTTCTCGGACTGGTAAGTGTATAGATCAAATTATAACAGATATAACAAAATTATAACAGATACGCATATTATACTAAAACATGTTTAAGCATGGTAATGACTGGATTATGCAACATCTTACTATCTCCAAAGCAGAGTTATATAGAG
>AXCM01011502.1:0-10371 GCA_000473375.1 Anopheles culicifacies
ACGCTCATACGCTGTAATAACTTTTAGGGCTGCAAATGTTCCAGTTGTTCAACTAACATACAATAGCGCTAGAAGTGATTAAATAAATAGAGAATGTGAGAAAGATGACATGCTGGCTTATCGACACCATTCTGCTGCGAGGACGACATTCACCATCCATTTCCGCCTTCCCAAAAGCGAAAGCTCTGAAGCGTAAATGCGTCACGATAGCTTTGCGACAGCAGTGTTTGTGGCGAAGATTCCATCCCTTCCCGAAACACCCCACCCACTCGCCCGCTTTATCGGGAACGCGTGCCACACGTTCTTACAAGATTCGATCATCGTACCAGCCGGTGTTGTTGATGATAGTTTTATGGCTACGGTTATCGACGGCCAAACGGTAATTGCGCTACAACGATGACGCTTTTACGACGCACTGCTACCGGATTCTTACCCGCACAACTTTACATCGCCAAGTGTTAATCGGTACGCTAATGGTACGATGGTAAGAAAATGGTACCGAAGCGCACCGATGGCCTGCGCTAGACAATAGGAAGCGTCCCGACCATCCGAGACGGAGAGCATGTGTATGGATTATGGGCAAAGGATCGTAGAGGCAGGTGGTACACTCCAGCGTATTCCAGGGTTATGATATCGTACACCTCCATTTGCCAATCTTCTTAATACGCCGATAGAGAAGGTAATACGCACTGCATTCAAACTTTACAGCGTATCAAGAGCGTACGATGCAATGGGATGTTTGTTTTTTTATTTTACTACACCAGTACCAGGATGCGAATATCGCTTACTGTTGTGGCATTCCTTCACACACCATCGTCAAACTCTGAACGGTGATTTGATGCTAACCGCCATAAACTATTTTTCCCTGAGTGAGCTGTGTGTGTATGTTTTTCTTCCCTCTTCTCCAATATTTCTTCTACTCCTTTCTGTTCTGGCTTGCTGACGCGCCTCGCGTACTACGTGCATGACGGCTTTTGTTACACGTCCACCGGAAGCAAACTGCCGGTTATCTAGCACCGCATGCAGCTGGTAGGAAATTGTTCACCATCGGCAAGCGACGCCAACACTCGTGTGCCAATAGAATCGAAAGTCATTTTTATCCATTGGCATACGTCGGGCTTCAAGCAACGGCTCGGTACGGCGCGAAATCCTGTTGCGAGGACGTGAACGCCAACGTTTGAGGCCGGCTGTCCGGAAAGCGCATCTACGAACGAGGAAATAAAAATAAATACCAGTCATGCCACAGTTCCTGGTGACAGGACAGTACCGCAGAACGATGGCGTTCCATGAGGTTGTTTTTTTATGCTTTTGAAAAGAAAAAAAAACAACCCTAAACTGCTAAAAGCTTCGGAACGCGGCTCGATTCTGTCAACTAATGGTTTACACACGCACAAGGAGATATGTCCAGAGCGAGTGTGATGGAGAAAAGGGCTAAAAAAAGCATACCTCGGTAACAGATGAGAAGTTTATCATCCCATTCCTGGCAACAAATATTCCCCATGCGAATGTTTCCTGTTCCTTGGGAGAAAAGTTTCTTTTTTTTAATATTTTGCTGTCATAATTCTCACAATCACCCTGCTATCGCTGGCAAGGGGCCACTATTTTCCTACACACCCCGTCAAAGAGGGGGAACACTCCATTCTGCTGTCCTGCCTCCTTTAACGAGCTGACAAAATTGTGTGCAAACAGCAATAAAGGAAAAGAAAATAGCAACAACACACAAACAAAAACATCCCCCCTCCCCCCCATTTAATGTACAACACGCGCACGCGACTCTTCTGCCATATTAGCGGCACAAACAATCAGCGACTGTAATGAAGCGTCACCGACTGCGTTGCCACTTATACACGGTTGTATACTGCGAGTACGAGTTTTGTTTTTTTAATTGTATGTATTTCTGATGCTGTTGGTTTTTATTTCCCACGTTGCTCGTTCGCCGTCAGATCTTGTCTGTTTGTGTGGAAAATTCTAATGACATTCAAACAGCGGTACCTACGGTAGTTTTTGTTTCTGATGGCATTTCCATTCACCCGTCATCACAACGATATCGTACTTCTTTTTTTAATCTAATTTCCGTTACATTAGTGCCATGGTAATTAACTTATCATCAGTTCGCAGGTTCCGGCAGGTCGCATAGCAACGTGTAGTTGTAGCAGAGTGCATTCAAAAGTAACTTTCGATAGCCGAGTTGCATACCTTCAGGCGCATTTCGAGTTCTTTGAAAACAAAGACGCCCGCTACGACTGTGTTGGTGTGAAACACAATCAATACCTACCCGAACACTAATATTGGGGTCGAAGCATAAATCTTAAAACGATATCCGTCAAACAATCGAGCAAATATCGATCGATAAATTGAAAATGGGTAGCATCATGCCGAAACCCTTGCACCGATATGGTTGAAAATGAGTTTTTGCCAATTTAAAATGAAAGCATTCTGTTAGACTTTATTTATTTAATACAATATAGCAAACGTTCATTCCATGTTTAGTTGGATTTTATTAAATCTAGGAAATATGGCCTGCTTCAGATTGGTTTTCAGAAATTTAATTTTGCATTCAAAAAGCATTAATAAAACTTAGTTTAAGGTATGATCGACCCTGTTTACTATTTTACTGCTCACAAATTGAATGCTTATAGGCAAGAGTCAAACACACTAAACACATCACATGAACAGCATGAACAAGTGTGCTTGTTTGCCATTTTTTCCCTCAATCTGCAACACATCAAACGAAGAATTCTGCACAGGAGGAAAAATCCGTTCGCCATGCTTCGCCTTTCAAAAAACCAAAAAAACAGCCTCCCAATAATGTCCCAAAAACAGGCTACTACTAGTCCTGGGAGGGATGAAAGTACAGAGTGAGATACGTTTGGAAAACCAAATATCACAATGTCCTACGGCTAGCAAGCTTGCAATGGGGCGGAGGATAGTTGGTAGCAAATGTATTGCTCGTTCGCGCTCGTTCTATCGTACTCGACCGGCTAATGACCGGGTGTACGCTGGTACGCCCCGTACCGGTATCGACCGGCATTGCGCTAGGTTATGGTTTCCGCTTTCAGCAAGTGGATCAATAACCGAACCGGAATGCTAATGGCGCGCTGCACGATATCTCCCAGGCGAGTGATACTTGGGAACCGGATCCCACCCGCAGGTGACAGGGTCGACAACTCTCGAAGCGCTTCAGCATGTTGTTTTGTCAGCTGATCCCGCTTGTCGCTTGTGTGCGATGCACATGGAATCTTGTTTTTTTTCTCGTCTTTTAACGTTCTTCCATACACTTGTAGCTTCGATTACTTCTCTTCAATATTTGTCAAGACTTTTTGACAGCTCCCATCGAAGCGTCACATGAAAGCAGTTAGTAGTGTTAGTGCAGCTTTATAGCAGAATTATAATAAAACAAAAGTAACAAAACATCAAACGTTAGGAAAGAGGCACAGAAACTTGGGACGCATGACATGTAATGGACATCATTAAAAGCAGCCACCCCCCTTCTGAACCGCTGTTGTGCAACACGAGCTGTCAAACGAAGGGTGAGCGGATGCAATACAATTCTTCAATTATTTTCCTTTTTATTTTCTCTCTCTCTCTCTCTCTCTTTCTCACTCGTTCTTATTCTCTCTCGCTACTGTCTTGCTACTACTATGTGTCAACTTCTATGCACCATTATTAGCCATCAAACCTGTTGACAAGCGTGGACAAAGGAGCGTTTTTCACCGACCAATCGTTGCCATTCCGTATGAACGCACAACGCCATCGACCCTAACATGCGGGGGTTGCTAAATTGATTTTTCATAACCTTTTAAGCGAATTTTTGCCGCTTTGATCTAGCGTCCGACGGGTGCTACCATGCGACGGTGTGTGAAAAATGGGAAATTACACCAACGGCCGAGTAGACACAGCAAAAAGTTACACTTCCCACCACCATTTACCGTCAACGACGATCGACATCAAAACCGAGCAAAAGTGGACCGGTGATAGGTGATACATTTTCGAAGGTTTTAGATACTCTTGCTGTTAAATCTTACAAAACCATCCGTGTGCCCGTCACGTCCCTGATACGAGGCGCTCGAAACAGACAGAGGAGTTTTCCGGTATTTTTGTTTCTTTATCAATTTTGTTTTTGTTGTTCCTGTAGTTGTGGCATCAGTTCGCAACGCGGAAAACGTGCTAATGCTTCACCATTTTGCCATCACTTCCGGACTTTCTTGGCCGTGCATTTCAGGCCATTCCCTTCCTCATAGCACGCTCACTCAAAGTCACTCACCATCCATTATCATCTTTGTGTGACCGAAGTTTCACTTTTAGTCAACACAAAAATCGACTCTTTTGCTTTGTGTGCGTGTGCGATATTTTTTTTCTTCTTTTATTTGTTTTTACCCTTGCGGGCACATTCGCTCTTTTGTTGGCGATTCCAATAACAAAATTATCGCTGAAATAGGATTCCTTCGAGAAAGGGGGAAAAATATATATATCCCCTGGTAATCGCTTCCGAAGGACTGTGTGCAACTGGACCAACGGCCATGCTGCGCGTCTTTAGCCTCGTTCAAATTCTGGGGGTTTTTTTTTCCCCAGCATTTTGTACCTTTTCTCGGGTACAAATTATCCCTTCCTTTCCATACCAAACCGGTTGCTGACCCTGCTTATCGCCTCCGGCAAAGGAATCCCTCACGTTCCCTTTCAACCCCCATGGCTGGAGACTCGGGATCGAGTGAAGTTTTTCTTTTCTTTTTCAGAGAAACGAGGTGGTTCTAATGATAATGCGAATCATTGCGGCAAAATAGACCTCAACGACCGTGTCTGTCAGAAAAAAAAAACTACAAGAGTGTATGGTACGAGCCTTGTCTCTTTCGCTCTCTCTCTCTCTCTCTTTCTCCCTCACAATTTTGGTCTCATTTCCGGACGGCGGAAATTTGTAACACCGGAGTATTTTAGAAGATTATGCGAAAAACTGTACATTATGGCAGTTGGGGACCCATCAACCCAACGGGGGATAATGAGTGTGCTAACGATTTCAGTGGAAAAGCAACCGTTCCGGGGTACAGACCCGGGACTCGGTACAGCCAGCTGTATTTATGCACTTTTTGCCACCTTGTTCGGCATGAAAATGTGAGCAAATCAAGATAATGAGACGCAACTGCAATGTTTCGTACACGCGCGTGTGTGTGTGTGTGTGCTTGTATGTAAGATAATTTAATGAAGATTAAACGCATCAGCATCAAACGAAGCTGATGGTTATACATTTAGGCGCTAACGGGGAACTTTGCAAACTGTATTAGAAAAGCAAATTTTGCATAGCGTTAGGCGGATAGCAGGTTGAGACGTTCCCAACGGCTCACCGAAGTGCAGCGCATAGCTTTCTAGCTCACCGCAGCTGGTTGCGAAATGGTAGTAATGCTTTCGGACATTTCCTTTCCGAGCGCTCTTACGTTTTCAACCTGTTTTGACATGCAAACTGCATAACCTAAGGCGCTACGTGTATGGGCGTAGCGTACTTTCAAAGGGTTGGTTGGTTTCTTTTGCTACCAACCTGAAGAAACATCCAGATCAGATAGCGACGGAATATTAGCGCATAAGATATTCTCACCTTTCGAAAGACATTTACTTGTAATCTAACAGATAACATTCCGAAATGGAGAAACAACCAGTAGAGCAATGAGGCTTCCATTTGTACATAAACTTCACAAGATAGCATCTTCTTCTGCTATGGTTTGGCTACAACCTTGAGAGGTTTAGGCCTGCCATGTCTGGCTTCCGTAACTTGACATGCGATTGATTTTCGTCCAACATCGTTATCTACAAAGCTAAGCCTGTTTAAAAGATCCGGTTTATGTTGGAGACCCAAAAGCAATGCCTAGGCTTATCACTATTTGCTTCGAAACTGGATGCAGGAGGGCTGATAGTTTAAATCATCATCTATCTTCAGTATCCCTTCCTTCGTGAAAGGAATTTTAAATGGAGTCTCAATCCGTTCTGGAAGGAGTCGCTGAGACCCATACCCCTTAATAAATGGTAGCTTTAGTACTGCGAGGACCTAGACGGTATACGTTTTCATCAGTAGTTTGACCCACCAGTGCACCTCCTTATCGCGTTCGGGAGAAATTCAAGAGGAAGGATTTTTGGCTTCGCACATAAGTGATAAGTCTGGACAGAGAAGGAGTAGAAGTAGTAGTAGTAGTATTTAATTATTTATTTTTTACAATTCTAGATTAGTTTACAAAATTTCATTGATACTGGTTTCCTGATGAACGTTAACACAATATTCATGACATTCGCATATGCAAGGACATTTTTGAAATGTTCCTAATGACTGATTTTTGACGTAGGCTGTGGGGAAAAATTGACAAAAAAAAACCCCGGAGGACAGAGAAGGAGTACACTCACCAGCGTACAAGGAATTCGACTCATTCCCAGCCTCGCTGGACTCAGGTCATGTCAGACAAATAGCACCGTACAAAGCGATCCTTACAGTCTTTTACGTCATCTACAGACGTGGTAGACCCAAGCTGTGATGTAATTTTACGCCTATGTTTATGCAATACTCATAACAAAAATGATTTTATACAAGGGTTCTCACAAAAGTTAGTCTCCTACTTTTTTGGTGGTAATAATCTACACATCTATTTATTTTCTTACATCTTTTCTTAGCTAAATCGTTACACAAAAGACACAAATTCAGCATAGAAAGAATGAACAAATCACAAATAATGATTGTAGGGGAACATTCGGATACATTAGACAAACGTTCGATAATGACGCCAATCAGCAATACACACGAAATAGCGCACGGGTGCGAGTGGATTCGTCACGCTCACCGTCCCGGTAGCTAGTGGTGCAAATGGGCTATAATTGTTCCGTTCCGTAATTGGCATCCCTCATCGCACCGCTCGCATTACAGCAAATTTCGCCGAAACAACGGGCTCCACTAAAAAAAACCTCACAAAATTCAAACCGTATCCAAAACCACGCAAAAAGTGCGTCTACAGGTTCGTCATCTAATTTCCAACAAACAAAAACTCGTGATGAACACCACCGGATTAGAGCTGGCTAATAGTTTAATTGCCATAGGAACGTGCTGTTTCGCGTACATCGAGCGGGATAATTATATTTCCGTAACGTACGGTCGTATTGTGTGTCCGCTGTCATTATTGTGTTGTGGGTGAAGTTTCATTTCGTTTCCACCAGCATGTTTGAGCTTTTTTTTGGGCAAACATTACTTGGACGTTAGCGGTGGTGAGTCTTTCCTCGCTGCTAACAGCTGGTTTGTCTGCTTTCTAGGCGTGTGTGTGTGTTTTTATGGCAAATATTGAAATACGAACAAGAACAAAACACACCTAGTTTAAATTCCCCGCTAGAATCATGCCGCCGCTAGGGAGCATCCAAAAATCTGTACCATTTTCTGCCGATAATGAAGATTCACTGCAAAATGCTCTACCAGCTCGTAACGTGCCGGTACGTGCGTCACGCAAATCACGCATTAAGGCTCAAGCCCTCGGTAGGGTGAAGGGATGCCGCGTCGAAAGTGTTACGGCACGTGCCAGCAATACCATTGTACAGTGCCGTAAGCCAAGGGCTTTGGGGCAGACTTCCAGCCCTGCGGGAAGTGCTCCAGATGTGCTCCACCATCGCGAGATACCGGCCGCACCGACCAAGATCATACCATCTCAATTCCCATCGAAACCCGTCCGGTACAGAAGGGAGAATAAATGAACGGGGCAAAGCGGATGTAATGTGGGACGTGAAATCCCCTAGCGGAACTGCCAAATGTCGGGGAAAAGGCGCGCAAAGGCACCCGTGACGGTAATATTTGTAAAACATATCAATTTTACATTTTCAATGGGCAACAGCGCACTGGCACACGATCCCAACAGCGAGCGTACCGGTAACGAACGACCGGGCACACAACTTTTCACCAGCAAAGCTGCGTTTGCCAAATTCTGTATTATTTTTTTTTTTGTACCGACCCACCATTGGCAGCGCTCCCGGCGGGGTATCACCAGACTGGGAAACATTTTTCCCACCCAGCATGTTTTAAACGATACCGTGATTAGGCTAATGAGAATCTAAAAGGCCGTTTTCGGGGCACGCGGGAACCGTTCTGCGCTGCTAAAACATTGAGACATTATGTTGGACAAATTATGGTTGCGAAAGTATGGCGGGGAAGGTATGGGGATGAAGAAGGTATTTTGTGGCGATGGTGGTGAAATAAACCACACTTTTAAGTAGGTTCTTTGTTGCATATGTTTTGTTCTTTGCGGTATGTTTGTTTTTTTCAATCAAAGTGTCATATTACTTCAAGATATATTTTTTTAACAGAGCTTGCTTCCAGCGCAACGCTATATTGACCAATTTGTTGGCCGGCAGTAAATATTAATCCGGAATGTAGTACATACCTTCATTTAAAATAAACCAGCACCAATTTTAAAACAATTACTATCAATCGATAATGCAATAAAGCGGTGGTTAGAATAGTTTAGCGCGATTCCTATCGCCATACGGTTCCGGGGCCGTGTCTGAAACGTCGGGCACCCGTCGTCTGTCGTACCCGGATCGTACCGTTGGGCTTTACCGCAAACCCAATTCCAAACCCAATAAATGTTACACGACAAAAGCGTCTGCGCTGCGGGTGCTCACCACGAGGGAAAGCAACACAGGATACACACGGCAAAACAAATTGCACAAACCCCCCCCCCCAAAAAAAAAACTCACACATACATAGACGTATACGTGTAGCAAAACAACGTATGGTGCTGCAAACGGCACCCCTTGACGTTCGTTGACTCACAACCATGACGTAATGGCTTTGACAACCGCCGGTGCGGGCAAGAGCAGGAAGCACTTGAGCAACGCAATCTAAATTTATCATGAGATTTCACGAGAGCATCGTTCATCGCGTGGCCCAAGAGGAACAACCGGCGTTCGTATGGCACTCTCGGTGATACTGGCTGAACCGTCCACTGTGCGCGAAAACTTCATGTGCGAAAGGCAATAGCACATTTGAATAAATTTTAAAATACTAGCCAATTGCAACATAAAATAGTGAGCATTTTGCGCCTAAAGGTATGCAATCAGGTGAAAGTAGGCTTATTGTTTACATATTTTCTCCATTTTGGTTTTGCACGTCGTAAACGACTCATCAAAGCTGTCTTAAAGTTTAGCTGGATAGTCGGCAATTTCATGAAATTAGTAAATACATATTGCATACATTCAGGAGTACACTCACCAGCGTGGGCAGTGTGTTATTTTTTTATTACATGAATTATTATACATTAATTGGCAGACATCAATCAAATCCATTCACTACCATCGAGCTGTCAAACGTAATGTACACTAAATCGACCGTTATGCAACCCAACTCGGTTCCAGCGTTGCGACGTTACACAAGCACGGTTTGTTAAAAAAAAAAATACAAACATAAACCGTAAACAAAAACTACCCCCCGTTCGCAAAATGGATATCGATACGATGGTCGATTGCAGATCAAATGGTTTTATCCGGTTCTTTTTGTTTTACTCCAGGTTCATGGGGTTCTCCATCCTTACTTCTCCGCTCCCCACTCTCTTTCGCCACTGGTGGCCGTTTCGTTCAACCACTCCATCCTCATCGGGCCTGGGTTCGTTCTACCACTGGCCGCAAACCATACCACAACACAAACAAAAGTTCCAAAAATAAACCTCTTCAGCAACACAAACGCGGTGAAAATAAAAGGGATGGAAACAAAAACCTTGCCCTCGCTTCCCGGGTGTGCTACTCCCGGAACGAATCGAACACGGCCACCGTTATCAATTAATTGAAAATTTGGGAACAATACCGCACCGTACAACCTGTGGGACCGCCATGGTACGTCACCGACCAGTTTGGTCGGTAGGGAGAGGGAATAGGTAAAGGAAGAGAAAAAAACCCAACCCCAAAGAATCTCTAAGACTTAATCCCGTCCGTAACGTTTCCGATTCATGGTTGTGCGTCTGATTTTTTTCGGAAAGCGAAATAAAAAAAAACAGCATAACCAAGGAATACACACATTCCACCCACGTTAGTTCCCGGTGCGCCTGGAAGGTAGGCAATTGTGGAATATGTGTGTGTGTGGTGCATTTTTTGCTCGTTATTTTATTTTCTGCTCGCAATCATAGTTTGCAAAACTTTACAGTGTGCCTGGATGGGTACATTAGTGTTGGCATGTAATCGAGTTAGACCGTAACTTTCCTCATTCATTCGTGAGAATGTTATTTACCCATTAGACATGTTTTTCAAAAAAAGAAAAAAAAACACTCACATACGCAAAAGTTATATTCGCTGTGAATGGTAGTTGTACTGTTGGTGATTCCGGGCAGAGGAATAGTGTTCCTTTTTTTAGCAAATCTCGGTGCATTTATT
>AXCM01011572.1:0-10191 GCA_000473375.1 Anopheles culicifacies
AAAAAAAAACACATCCACTACCAAAAATCTGCAGCTCTTTTCGGTCTTTTGATCCGATTCATCAGCGTGTGTTTGTATTTTGTGTGTGTGTGTGTTTGTGTGCGCGTTTTTTCATTTTACCTTTTTGCTATGTTTACTCCTTTTTTTTTGTTGTTGTTGCAATTTATACTTCTTATTGTTTTCTTTCGCTTTTCTCTCTTTCTCTCTGTTTTGCTCTCTTGACAATCTGCCATTTTCCCATTTAACTTTGCGGTTTCTTCTTCTTCCTCTTTGCTTTTGCCCTTCTAAAACACTGCGAGTCGCGAATGATCCACCCGCGCATCAAGCTTAACAACGCAACGAAGAAGAAAACGCATCGTTATCGGGGTCTTGGGACTTAGAAAACTGATTTAAATTGCGCGTCCACACCAAGCGAACCGGAACGCGGGCGAATGTTGACCAAACCAATGAATCACAGTGACTTTTTTGTTGTTGTTGTAGTTGGTTAAACGATATCTTTACTTTGGAGAACGGAGTATGGAGGTGTTTCCCGAATGGGGTGAAGTTTAGTATTGGTATTGGTGACGTTACGAAATGGGGCCCTAATTTAGAACGTTCGTTGTTTGAGTGTGCGAAACTGCGTGTGCAAATTGTACATTTATATTCCAACACACTATTTCTGCAAATCGCATCAGCCCAACACGTGGTCGAAGGAGGAAGAGATAAACTCTTCGTTCAGGGATATATTAACAGAAATCAATCCTAGTACAAACTCGCGAGGATACGAAAGCTGTTCAACAAGCTAACGTCTAATTATCGATTGCACTAAAGCGTTAAAAGCGTCTTGTTGCGCTAAACGAACTCACCCTAATAATTAGAGTGACATATCATATTGGACGGTGTTTCCAAGTGCCAAACAACAACAAAAAAAAAAAAACAGCGGAGTTTCGCCTTCTTCACCAAACCATCCATTAAAAGTAACAGCAAAAAAACCAAAGAAAAAAAGAACAATCCTATAGGAAAGTGTACGAGATGACTCGTCTCCACTTAGTTCCATCGTTGTACACCTCATCTTCCTATTCGCAGTGTGTGCTGCCCGCGCCCTCACCAGCGGCAAGTGCGCTCGCTGCAAGGAAGCATTATGACCCAAACGGTCCCAACAAATCGCCACCCAACAGAATAATGCGCGATAGCAGTGCCGAAAAAGAGCCGAAACATATCAAATAAAACTATCACCCGAAACTGCCAGACGAAGGAGGCGAACAAATAAGCGAAGACTGTGGCAGCAACAGCAAAAAATAGCACACATCACCACCACCACCACCACCACCATTCCCATCCCAAACGCACAAAAGAAGAAAAAAAAGTCAGCAACGCACACTACACCAGCCTGGGAAGAATAACAACAGCAACAATAAAATGGCACACGGCATGACATAACCCTACGCGAAACAGCAAAACAACAGCAACAAAATCCTATCCGAAACCGCCGACGGTTTGGATACAAATATACCGAAATTGGCTCATCGCTCTGCGCCGGTTCCTTCGCTGACCCACCGCGTCCGCGTTCTGGTTTTCCGCGCTCGCCGTACCCAGCGCCAGCTCCAATGCGCGTGTTGTCCCATGCGCGTCTGTCTACCACACCCCCCCCCGCCCCCGCCCCTTCTCCCCTTCGCCTGCAAAAAGGGCAAGCTCATCTGTGTGCGTGCGAGTTTCGCGAAGAGAACAAGACGGCGTACACCGGAGTGGGCAATTCTGGTAAATAGGGAGTGGAGGGAGCGAGAGCGAGAGCGTGTTTGCTCTTGGACGGAGGCCGCCCTCCCCAAGATTGGGACCCCCACCCCCCCCAACTCCCCTCCCTAGAAACCCCAACCACCAAAACTCTAGGACTGGGGCACACATTCAAAGGGACATTGCGGAAGGGGATCTTAAAAGTCGAGGAGCCCCATATATTTGCAAGGTCTCCTCCTCTCCTTTTTCGTACGCATCATGCCAACCCTCTAACACCCTTATTATTATTTTTTTTTTTTTTTGGGGGGAACTTCTATCCTCCACCTTCCATCCCATCCTCCCTGACCTTAATTGGTGTGAGTGTCAATTTTTCGGCTCTACGCTAGAAGGGTTTCAACGGGGGGAAGAAGGGGCAGGAGGCTGAGGATGGGTATGTGCCCTGCGCCCCTAAGACACCGAAACAAGCGGGACTAGCGGGAAGTACACAGCAAAAAAAAAAAAAAGGGAATCAACGAGTGATGCTGACAGGGTGGTAAGTAGTTTGTCCGTGGTATGTGCGCGCGCGGTCTGTTAGCCGATCTGTTCGGCTGCGTTACGTGTGTTCTTCTTACTATTTCGATATGTACAAGCCCCGCACACACTGTTACCGGTCATCGTATCGCACACCTTGCACTTTTTTTTTGTTGCTGGCTGTTGTTATACGTTAGTGCGGGGAGGTTAGATTTCTTTTTCACGTTTCGCACGGCAAGTTTTGTGTGTGTGTGTGTGCCTAGTGAGGAGATAAACGTTTTTTTTTTTTGGCAACCCTTCCCAAACTTTTGGAATGGGACCTTTTGCCTGGTGGGCACACATTCGGAGGGCTGTGCTTCATGTTCAAGCACTGTACTAACCGATAGGGGTGCTCTCCAATCACGTACAGGCAGCGCCTCGGTGCTGTGTTTTCATATCTCAAGATAACGGGTCCCTACTAGAAGTGGAGGTTTAGACAACCGTGCTGGTAACTTAGACGAGAAATCGCATTCTCTCCTCCCATGCTTCGACTCTTTGGGGCACACTCCACCCAAAACGCGTCGCTGCTCGTTCAGCACAGCATCTGGATCTCTGGAGCACTCTGGTACGCCCCGGGTCCCGGATCTCCCCGAACATCATGCCACGTTTCTCTTTGCTTGCTGAGAATCCCTTAGGCTTTCGGTGGGAGGGGGGGGGGGAGGAGCGAATTTTGGCCCATCGGTGTTAATTGTGCTACATTGAATGATTTAGAAGCTGCGCAAGTGTGACCTCTCCTTGCGACGGCACGATCGTCCCACGCTCTTCGCCGCAACGCAACAGACGGTGACAGAGACTGTGGCGTATGTCACAGCAACCGAGCACGAACCGAACACCCCAAAAAGGACGTACACACACACACACACGAGGGGGCGGGGGGGGAGGTGAAGCGGAAGGGGGTGGAATGGTGAAAATGGAAAGCGTTCCGAAGGTCGCATCACTGCCTCCCTCTGCCCACCTGCGAATGATTAGGCTGGTAACCTTTTTGGCAAAAATAAAAATAAACGTTAGGCGACTCTTGGAAAGTCGAAACTGGTGAACTATTTCGCGAAGCAAACTCCACTCCTCAGCGTCGCAGCTTTACTGTTACGCCCTTCCTTCGAGTACCTCTTTACCTTCTTCTCTCTCTCTATCTCCTCTCTCTCTTTTAAATAGAAAAATGGAAGGTGCGTTGGGGAATAGTGTGTGTGTGTGCTTTTTTTTTTGTTTTGGACGATCATCTTCGACCAGTAACTTTCGGTGGTCGATTTCGCCAAAATAAATGGCCCATACCTTATCGATCGTGGTGATCTGCACGAAGGGACATCAGCATTCCAATATAGCGGATAAACTTTCCCCTTTATGTCTGCCCCGCCATTGCGCCCAGCGTTAAGATACCGAGGGACGTGAATATCTTTAGGCATCGCTCCAAAAAATTGCTCCACACACACAGAGGATGGAGTTTTGCAATACTGGACCTTCGCGGTTACCGGATGTCCCGGACCTTCGAGAAAGGCAGAGTGGCATGGGATGCATCGTTGAAGTAACCTGTAACAAAGTTGTCCCATCGATGTCTCGTAGCCATTTTTTGTTGCTGTCGCTGGTCTCCGTTTAGCGACATTCTCTGATAAAAACCAGTCCTTCCGGGACTTTTGATTCCAGCCACCACCATTTTACTGCCACCTTCGTCCAGGTGACTAGATCGGCAGGGGTCTCGATAGTCGTTGAGCCTTTTTTTTTTTGTTTCGTTGGTTTATATTGCATATTTGCAAAAAAAAAGAAAATAAAATGTGGGACTCCCCAATAGAGGCAACCAGGGGTGCCAACTGTAGCATTAATAAAGGAACACATGCACATAAAATAAGGCAACAAATTAAGCGAAGAAACGCACCGCAAACACGGCGGAAGAAGTTCAACATTCCAGTATTACCCGTTTGCCCGAGGGAGGCAGCTTAACAGTCGGGAGCAGCCCATCTTCTCGGTTCGCCTTGCCGTTGGTTCGACAGGTTAATAGCGGAACAGTTGTTCAACCTACGTGGCCTAACCTCGCTGCCTTCCATTCTGGAGGTGGTGTACCCTTCTTGGAGGGTGGTTAGTGGCACACGTATGCCATCTTTTTTTTTTTTTTGTTGCCTCTTTTGTTATTTCTGGTTGCGAAGGTGTAAGCAGCCGCTAGCTGGTCTAGCGTAATTGTTTTATCCGTATTTTACAGTGGCCACTGTGGCCCGACCGGCTGTTCAGCGCTACGCCATCCTCCGTTTCCGTAATGACGGTGGAAGAGTTCTGGTCGGGGAAGAGTTCAATTATTTACAAACTTCCGAAATAAACGTCCGTGCCCGTGCTGGTCGGAGATGCGCTGGTAGTGGCGGGAACAGGAAGATCTCGCATATCACTTGCGGTGCTTCCGAACCACTTCCGTATTTTGGATGTTTGGCATTAAAAAGAAGTAGAAAAATTACCCAAAAAACAGGTGCGCTCGTGGCTTCCGTTTCCACAACCTTCCCCCCGCCAAATCCCACTCCCCGTTCGGAGCACCACCGTACAGTATGCATTAGAAATGGGTGAAAAGCAAAATTAAAATAAAACAAAAATGCCCAAAAAGCGAACGTGCGCCCCAGGTTAGAACTGGACTGATTTTCCTTCCCCCAAACTATCCCATCCAGCGGGGGGGGGTAGAGGGATGCTAAATTAAGTTAAAAAGCTTCCGAAAAGGAAATAGCACACCTCCCCCCTCTAACACACATGTATGCATACCGGCGAATCAAGATATCCCCGCATATCCGGATCAGCTCAGCAAGGAAAGGGAACACCCGGGCAGGGGGATGCTGATAAAAATTGCCTACAAATGGTCAGGGGATGGTAGGAAGGTGCACGCGTGTAATGAGCGCTTCCGCGTGTGCGCGCGTGAGCGCACGCGATCTCCATTCACCAACCTTTTTTTCTTCCCAACCATCCGAGCCAGCCAAATCCAGAGCAAAAGAAAATTGAGCAGATCTCGTGGAGGAAGACGCAGGTGGGTGTTGAGAAGGCAGCTCTGCTACTTTCATTACCTTCCAACCCAACGCCCACGCGGCAGATGTGCGGCAAGAATGCATAGGCAAATTATCAACAATAATGTGAAATAACGTATTATAATTTCGGCAACGCGAGTGGTTCTGGCCCGTTCCACAAAAACAGAAACTGTGGCCGTGTGGGTGCGGACGTGGCGGGAAGTCGATCGGAGCTATTAATCTATGCATTGCAACCCATTTAATGATTATTGTTTCGCTCCTGTTCATTCAGCGCCCAGACCCCAGAGGAGAGGAGGGGATAGTTACTGATAATAATCGCCAACATGGCGCCAATGTCCAGCCATTTTTTTTTGGGTGGGGGGGGGTGGGGGCTTCTTTGGTTTGGCTTGTGCGGGAGATATGGTGCCTGGCCGGGCCCGATGAAACAGAACAGCGTAGTGGGAGAGGTGGAAAGGAAATATAACATCCGAAATCTAACACTCGCGGGATTGCATACCCCAAATGCCCCAAGTGCGCCGTCCTATTTAAGGTAGCAGAGAGGCGAAGAAAGTGGTACGAGGGAATGCAATTCCCGAGGCACGAGGCGCGAAGGAAAAACAGTTGCAAGACTGGCCAGTTTGGGGAAAATTGCTCCCCGCGGCCTTTTTGTGTTGTTGTCTATTTTTCGGGTAATAATTATTGCTTCTAGAATTAGATCAAAACGCAAAACCTTGAGGTTTATTTTGTGGACGGGGTTTGGGAGGTTCTAAAGATACGAGGAGAATCGCCAACCCGGGAAGTTTGTAAGGAAGAATAAAACCCGGGAAGCTATAAGTTCTTTACGGAGGATATGCATTACAAAGTATGTCCCCAGATATTGGATGTGTTCCGAAGTTGGATATATTTCATGAGGAACAGGAATTGAGTTCCCAAATACACAAGACTGATTGATTAAATCCGTTGCTTTAAAGAAGTCTGTGATAAAATCGGAGTTCCTGACACCTCAAGATATCTGGTATGGTTGATTGTTTATGATGGAGTTGTTCCTGACTTTAAGCAATCTTAGGCCCCAATGTCCGTTTGACAGTCACGTCATCACGAACCTCACCCAATGCTAATGGGACTGGTCGATATCTACCGAGATCAGAACGACCTGTACCGCACAGAAGGTGCCGTGTTACACCACACGAACACTAACGGGATGCAGAGGTCGGTGAGGTTGTGGATGGACTGGAGAAAAAAAAACATAGCCTCTTGATAAAATCAATACTAGCAAGCTGTTGTCCAAGAGCATCCGGTAAGTTGTGATACATGGCCAATTGCAGAAAAATAATACCTCAACTTATCTATAACCCCGTTTTTTTTCCTCCACCAAGTTACCCAGATACCGGAACGATAGGCGACTAGAAACTATCCGGATTCTAGCACCTCTCGGAGCAGGTTGTGCGGTGTGATCTTACTGTACTTTCCTCGTCAGGTTTGGAACTTCTTCCCCCTCCGCGGTGCCCCCACCCTATTTCCCCTCTGGAATTTGGGTGCAAAATGGAAGGAAAGGTTGTTCTAGGGATGTGTGCGTTTGGCGCCCATTTGTCCGTTCGAAAGCACGCGACAATTTATACTGAAAATATGCTTCACCGCACTTCGGAACACTCAAGTGTCTTGTGTGTACTTCTCATCTGCTAACTGTTATTTTTTATGGCTGACAGGGGGTAGTTTTCGCGTGCGTCTCTCGCGTGCGCTCACACACTCTCTCTCTCTCTCTTCACCTCATATAGTTACACCTTACACCTTCGGTACACCGGTTACTTTCGGACCGGAATGTGGTGTACACGCAAAAGTTAGGGCGCAAAAGGTGACGCTTTTTTTTTCTCCTCCTCTCGTTTTGTTTTGTAAAGCCGAGAGGGTGATATCTTTGTGGAAAGGGATTCAAGTTTCTCATTAGCGATCATTTCTGTTTTCCTGTGCAGATTTCATCAATAGGTTTCTGAAATGGTTCTCCCGGCTCACTGCCTTCGTCATCCGATTGCTTTCTCCGCGCCCCCGGTTGGGGCCTTTTGCTTCTCGGGTCTCCTCGGGGAACCGGATTCTGGCGGAGAACTCCATGCTCGTAAAAATAAACAGCACCGGGTTTTGGTGGATTTGGTGGAGCACACGGAGGAACACGGGTGGTTAATATTCAGCCCACCGAACCTACTCGGTGAGTATATTTGTTACAGCAAATATTTATCAATATTTTTCCCTTTTTTGCTCATTTTTATCGCGTTTTTTTTTGTGCTGTTATTTGAACAACACCGCTTGAAGACATCATCATAGAGATCTGACCTGTCCCCGTTATCGGGGATGACGGCCAATGGCCTTGCTATGCAAATACACACACACATACAGGCTTATAAATGTAATGCGTGAAGGGTGAAGAGAAGCAGGACAAAGGGATCCGGGATATCGAGTCATCGGGTAGGCATATATTAGGTGGCTCTAGGACCGGTTCGATCAACGTTCCGGTGGCCAATGCTAAGGCAACACTCCAGCGTGGCCTCAATTCACTTGTGTGATTTTATTTTCACTAGAAAATTTTAAACTTCAAAAAACAAAAAACCTACACATGCATAACGCAAATGCCACAGGCAACGTCACCCCTTACGAGTGCCCTAAACCTTTCGGAAGTTTCGCGAATACTGGTGTTGGATTAAGGAAAGGAAGAAGGAGAGAGGGGGAAATGTGGGGCCAGAGTTGTGCAAAAGGGGTAGCACAAAAATAAAAAAAAGGAAAGTCTTCAAATACACGGAAACGCAAAACAGTTACGATTTCCCTTCCATTTCATCATTTAATTCAGTTTCTCCACAGCCCTCACACTGCTGGAGCATATATTTCATTCCTGTTTATAATTCGCCAAAACCAAGCCAACTACCCTCAGGAATGTAGACGACTGTTCCATCTGAGCGCATGAAGCAATGTTGCCCAATTACGGCAAACCCATTATTGCAATAGCCCTTTTGCTCTACAAAATTTGGAAAAGATCTTCCAAATCTTGGGGAAAAATTGTTTAAACTTAAGCGCGAAACCTAACGAAACTGTCAGAGCGACCGTCAGCGCCAACCTTCGGCTCCCTAAAACACCTGAGCCTAAGTAAACGAGTGAGAGAACAACAAAGTGAAGCAAGAGAAATAGAGAGCAAACGAGAGAGAATCAAATGTGACCTAACTTCTGCAAACCGTTTAGCGCGAGCACGACATGACCACGCGGATGCGAATGCGTGTGCAAAATAAAGCCAAAACTACTAACCAGCAAAGCAAACAGCTCAAGTACCAGCTGACACTAATGCTACCGTCGGTGACCATTTGCAACCGGTTGGATTTGCGATCGCGCTGACACTGGTGCTATCGTTCTCGCGTGCTCATAAAGCTAGTGAAAGATCTTGTACAGTAGCACTGTGGTGTTTTTGTACCAAGAGAATTTACTAAACTATTCTTGTTCTTCTAAGTATAAAAAACAAAAATATTCAACCCAAATATTCAACGGTTTCGAAGAACCTATAATCTCATCTGGACCGTGTCCTCGTAGTGAGGATTTAGTATCGAACTATGTGAAATCAAAAGTAAGCGAGAAACATGGCCGACATAACCAATCAAGTCCTTTCTTCTTCTTCTTCTCTGGCTCTACAACCTCGAGAGGTCTTGGCCTGCCATTTCTGGCTTCCGTGACTTGAATTGTACCCGGAACAGGATAGTCACTCCTGCGTACGGGGGAAACGGCCCGAATGGGATTCGAAGACCGGCGCCTCAGTCTCCTCGGCCACCGAGCCGCCCCAAAGTCCTCTAATCAAGTCCTTTAGCCAAGAAGAAAAGTAGAAAGGGTTCTGGTGTTTCTTTAGGAAGTAGTTCTTGTCAAAGCTTTTGAAAGAAAATAATATTCTGTAAATTCATTATATTCATGATAGATTTCGCAGAACAATCTAGTCCGTTTCAGATACTAGACGTCCTTTCGGCAAATTTCCGACTAGCCTTGACAATATGTGTCTGAGTCCATTGCTGACTGATGGTGGCGTTAGTGTAAATATCGTCCTCAGGCAGGGAGAGCCTCGAGAAAACATGATCAGCAACGCTTGGTGCTAAAACTTGGAACTATTCTTCCCACACGCACAACCTCACATACAAATGCACACCAATAACAACAACCACCCAATAAGGGGGTGCAACACGCGGGTTTTGTGTCCGTTTTCTAAGTTTGGCAGGTTTTTGCCGAGGGCATGCACATCGAACCAGTCGCAAGCTGGGCTGCAGATATTCGGCCGGTTCGCCGAATAAAGGGAAGACAAACCAGCAGCAGTGGGGGGTGTGGAGTGCAATATTGGAGTTTTTGCTTTTGTTTTTTTTTTGGGGGGGATGCGCGCAGATTTGAATTTTAAATTTTTATCGTCCGCCATACGAGCTTACGAGGCACACCATTATTGGGGGTCGTCCAGTGAAATATCACCGAAAATGAGGAGGAAGAATAAGGAAAACAAAACATGGCCGCTCATGTGTGTGATATGTCCTTTTGCGAAACTTTTCCTTCAGGCCTTGAGCCCTCATCCCCACGGCTTACGCCCCTCCTCCCCCCCTCCCCTTTGCACATCTTAACCCTCGTTCCCGATCCGGTTCTATTGTTCATTCGGTCGCATGGTGTTGCCTGCCGCTGGGGCGAAAATATTAATCTAAGTCAACCTTTTCACTCAGCACCGCACCACAAAATGAAGGCAAGAATTGATGGCGAAGGTCTCGGAGGAAGACACCGTGAATCGGTTTGGCAGCCTGTTGGGCATTCAAACCTAACCAGCCGGTCCGTCGGAGACGTCGCATGTTGCAAAAAAAAAAAAAAAAAGGTGGCCTCAAACTCGTTGCTGGCCACTCGTAAAGGCACGGTCAACGCTATCGGACACGGCCCTGCGTGCTGCAGGGACTTGTCGGGGACGTGTAGGAGGTCACAT
>AXCM01011589.1:0-10142 GCA_000473375.1 Anopheles culicifacies
AAAAAATCTTTCGGACACTATACTGTTTCCTGAATAGGAGATCACAACTGGACTTTAAAATATTTTTGCTCTGTTTTAATGTTTTAATACTGTTTTAATGATACCAACCATTACATACGCCGCCCCTGTCTGGGTAAAGTGTGCTAAAACACACAAGAAAAAGCTTCAAATTAGTCAAAATAAATATCCTAAAACCATATTAAATGTTCCTATTAAAATAAATTAATTACCATATTAATTAAATATGTAAGGCATAAGACACATTTAGTTCACAGAAGCTGTAGCATAAATACCATCGAACAGCATGTAAACAAAATTACAAATAATTATAACAACAGAAATCCCATGAACCTTGATTTAACAACTGGCTGAAAAAATCTCTTCCTTTTCCATACTAATACTCCTAAAACTTCCTAAATAACTCGCGGCTCGAATATTTTTTGAACCTCTGTGATTACAACTAATGTTTGGAATCTCCACATTTGATGCTATACTAGATTTTGTTCTACATTGTAAAGTTTTTAGTCATTTGATGCTAAAAATCAATGATGATATGCTTTATTATAATGAATACATAATTTTCACACATTGTTTGTGTAGAAAAACTTCCTAATTACATCAAAACAGTATATTTTCAAATTTCAACTCCTCAACTCGGTCGTATGTGACAATCATTAAAAAGTGCACGCGAATCCCAATCTGTTTTCCGCCCTTCACAAATGGTTCATGCGTGCCACTATCTTTGACCGCGAATATCATATTTGTTCGCGCGATTGATTATGGTTTGCTCCCATTATCCTATCATTTTTAAAACCCTGTAACGAACGATGAGGAAAGATAAGTTCGAATCCGTTAAAAATGATGAAAAACGTGTACATTGTATCAAGCGATTTTCATACAAATAAACTATCACCACTTCTACTACTCCAGCTTAACTGTCGCAAGTAAAACGAGAAAAGCAACAGCTATACGAAAAGAGAAGCACATGCACAATAACATCAGTACTACCGCGGAACTGACGTTGTGATAACATGTGCTGCAATTGTGATATCATGTGCTTCCCTTTTGTTAAGGCTGATGCTTTTGTTGTTTTGCTTGCGACTGTTTATAACATAACATTCATATGAGTTTTCAAACACATGATACATAAGATAGATTGGTCAATAGCGTTAATCGTTTATGAAAAGATATGGTAGGGTTTTTCAGTTTTTTATTTATTTCTTAGTAACGGCCAGGCCGTGTATCTTCGGTTTTCCAGCTTAGACGGTAAACATATTAAACACATGTTTATATTTACCGTTCATCCTGAGTTGATTGCCTGAAGAATGAAGGTGAGATAGCTTTAATGAATGTTTAGTAGTAAAGATATCACTATTAAGGAGACCTTATCGTCTTAGTTTGAAGTGAAAGTAATAAAGATAGCGTCGGTTTGAAGATTTAATTCAATCAATTTACGACATTCTTGAACTGCCTTCGTCGACATAACCTACCTGTTACCAACACTATTGCAAATATAAGTTTAGTGATTTCTCATCCAAAACTGTTCTGCCAAAGTTGTAATGTCCCGTAGTAACCTCAAGGTAGGTTGAATCTTGTATGATGACCGTAAAACCAATAAACATGGGTGAGTTTACTATTCCCAGGAGACCCTTTCCGGTCCCCGCGAGTGCGCAACTAAATTGACAACTTGTTCAAATCGGAATTCAGTTTTTGTACGCGTACTGATTTGCCTGGTGCATGTCCTGTGCGACAACAAACAACAGACAAAGCCAGGTGGACTTTTAGTTTGTATACTGACCTGTAGACTGACCTAAGGGTTAATGGAAACGTACGTTGCAATATTCGTTGTTGGTCGACCTGCCAAATGTACTTGACAATGAGGAAGGAAGGAAGGCTTGTTGAAAACTTGAGCATCGAGCGAATTTTAATATTCTTCCTAGCAGTCTGTTAAACATTGTTTCATCTACTTTGGGTAAAGTGGGAAATCGACAACAACGATTCCCCAGTGAATTCTACTTGTACCAGCAGAAGCCGGATGATATACCGGAACTAGAAATGCTAGAGAATATGGTGGAAAACATTTAGATCTTGTGTTGCGTTGCCATGAAGTATTTATCCACATGTTCATTCTATTACAAGCCGCTACAACTGGATTCAAATTTGAAAGCTGAGTATGTACCCACTTGGCTCTTGGCAGCTGAGTATGGCACATTGGTAAAGCTGCAGAACTGATAGCTAATTATTGGAATTACTTCAAGTCAATCGAATTATTGTATAGCGCTTTTAGTATTTCGGATTGGATTGTTGCACGAGGCTTTAAAGAGCAATTAACATATATTAGATAGTTCGGTTCATGTTATACAAGATGAATTAATTTTTTTTTATATGAATATGGTAATCTGTTCAGGTGAAATAAAATTTGATAACATGCATTTATGACATGGCCAGTGAAATCAAATTCCCCCAAACGCAAAAGAATGTCATCAACATTACATCCGTTTTTGGGTTCTTCAATTATAAATCTCGCGGAAGGTAGAAGCTTTCTTATTTGAATTTTGCGGGCTGTTTTTCGAACGTAAAAGAGTAGAATGTTCTTGCGGTTTTGAAGCGATCTGTACGATAGGCATATGAGTAAATTTATGAACCTTGTACTCCTGACGAGAGCAGCTAGTTCATCCCGTTAGGCTGTGTTTGCATTGCCCTTCATCAAATTGTTCTAAAATAGTGTTCATGTTTATTTTCAAGCTTGATTGCAACTAACGCAGAACACAGTTGATCGTATGATAACAGAAATCATTTAAAGAATTCAAATCATAGTATTGACCATACGTCACTATATGGTTACTGTATATGGTGCAATTTAAGTTTCCATGCTAGTTATCGGGAAACCCGTCTATAACTAGACAAACGAGCTGGGAAAGTGAAAAGTCGTCGACATTTGGTGTTGTTTGATAGAAACCGATGACAATCTGGTGGCGAACGACCGGAAATTAAATGTCAACCAGGAAGCAGAAGATAATATTCACTGACAAGTGTGTGCTTGAGGTTCGGTAGTTTCCGTAAGCTAAAAATAGCATAAGAAATATTTCGTTTGAGTTAAATCGGAATATTCCACTGGGTAAAAACAGGGATGTCTTGAATAGAAAATAAAGTACAGGACTGTCTATTTCAATTGGTACAGTTCAATGTTTTCCAGGTTTATGTACAATTATAATTAGAATGTGCCGAGCAACATATAGAATAATGATACTTGCTGTTTTCTTTTTCCAATAGTCTTAAGAATCTGAAGTGAAGTTTGAGAGAAAAAGTGAGACAAAAAGCAGAAAGCGTCAGTTCTGGCTCGGTGCATTCTTGTTCGAGTTTCGACTATTCTAATTGAACTCGAAAACCCTATAAGCATAATATATTTTGTGAAAAACAAAAAAAATATAAAAGTCAAAGGAACAGCAGTTTCTCTCAGAGCTTTATCAAAGGTAACGATGCGAGAATGATTATCGATTGCTATTTTTAATAAAGCATGTCACCGAATAAATGCTGTTAGATGTTGTATAATTATGTTTGAACAAAGATTTTTTTTTTTCGATCGCCCTGGGTTATGTGGCTGACAATCGCGCTGATCTTTTAAATGTATAGACCGTTACCAATCTCTTTCACTTCCTGTTCCTCCGTTACAAAGACAGTACGACTAAAAAAAATCTACTGAAATTCTACTTATGGCAGGGGAGATCTTTGTAGGTCGTTATGCTAGGCCGAAAAAGAAGAAGGAGTATTTATTCCCATAGAACATTGTATAGAAAATGAGACAGAAAGGATATAGGAACGTTGAATATAGTATTAGTACAGAAAAAAGTATTTGAAATGAAAAACAAATAAATTTTTCTCTTTAACAGAAAATTACTTACGAAGGCATTACAAAAAGGGAGGTATCAATAACATCACAAACATTGGCTGAGATTTGTACTAAACAAGAAAACAAATCGATACGAAGGTCATTTTTTATTGTTCCTTTCAAATCCGTTGCGAGAGGGGTCATAACTTAGCGCCTAAAACTTATCGAAAAGAGTCTTGTTTAGAAAATAGACATAGGATAGAAACTTTTCGATTTTCCATTCCCGGTTTTGTTTTTTCTTGTTGTTGCTGAGAATTTATTGGCGGAGTGTTGTTGTGTATTGATGAAGAACGGAAACAACCCTTTCCATTTTTCGCTCAGGATTGAGATGTTCATTGGGCACCAAATACTTACGTACCATGGTTTTTCATTCGTTGGGCTTCCAGTGGGCAGTGAGGTGTTCTCGGCTTTGTGATGATATTATGTCGATAATAACTACGAACAGGTCTACCTGATTGAAAGCAATTGTCTAGCAGGAATAACGCTAGTATCAATGTGAAACAATTTATCTAGCATTGTTTAAACTTACGTGTAAAATCGTTTAAATATTATAATATTAACCCAATATAATACCCACTGTGAACAGTCAAACATGCCAAAAATGCCCTTACATCAATCTTTCTTCTTCTTCTTTCTTCTTCTCTGGCACTACAACCTCGAGAGGTCTTGGCTTGCCATTTCTGGCTTCCGTGACTTCAATGTACCCGCAACAGGATAGTCAGTCCTGCGTACCGGGGTACGTCCTGAATGGGATTCGACCCTCGGTCCTGCCCGTGCGAAGACCGGCGCCTCAGTCTCCTCGGCCACCGAACCGCTTCTATCTTTCCTAATCTTTCTAGATCATCTAAAATAGGGAAGTACTTGTTATGATGTGTATTACTTGTGGGTGTCGTATCTTCAATACTAATACTTCGTTTGAAAGGTTATTGAAAATGCTATAAGCCATTACAAAATTGGATTAATACATACAATATCAAAAATATTAAAATTAAAAAATATGAAAAAAATCGAATCTTGCCCGATAAAATTGCTTGACGGGTAGCCAAAAACGGCTAATAATATTATTCAAAAACATATCTACGTTAGAAACTGTGGTCTCAAGTTACTGGTATTTTTAAACGATTTTTAAAACCATTACCATAGCCGAGAAACAATATTTTCCCTAGGTGTTCTTATAGTTATGTTACAAGGAAGAATTTTGCAGGTGCCCAAAAACAATGTTAAAGTGTGTGTAAAATTCTAATTTTTTCTTCAAAAAGTGTGTTTTGTGATTCTCTACAACTTACTAGAACATTATTTTCAGCTAGCACTTATAGTTTTTCTTTTATTCTCAAAAAACAGGTGTTCTTATAGTTATGTTAAGGACTGTACTACAAATTGACAAATACATTATTTGATATTATGTTTCTGGCATACTTATCATTAATAGTGTGAAACATTTATCGAACTGAAATAGCAATAAAAAATAACGTGATATTTCTTCTTCTTCTCTGGCTCTACAACCTCGAGAGGTCTTGGCCTGCTATTTCTGGCTTCCGTGACTTGAATTGTACCCGTAGCAGAATAGTCAGTCCTGCGTTCGGGGGAACGGGGAACGTGATATTTACGTATCTTAAATTTCATCCAACTTTTTGCGCTATGTAATAATGCATAACAGATTTAACCTACATACATGGAACGTTATGTGGCAACTATTGACAGTACTATATAAAGCGAAAAAGAAAAGTTTCAAAGAAAAGTTCATAGCGAAAAAGAAAAAGGTGATAGGTAAAAGTGAGGTTGTGTAATGATATAGAAAACAAAAAAAGCAGTACATAATAATTTTTCATGGTTTTACTTATACTGGGGCCTATGATTCCTTCCACTAGTTTTTTTATATGCGTTTTGACGTTTGGCGGCTTATCCGCTGCTAGCTTTCCATACAAACTGGCGAGAAAAAACAGGCGGTGTTTGCGAGTTAGAATATTTTCCTAATCCAGTTTCGATCAGCTGCTCGACAAATGTCAAAACAATACATTTTTCTAGCAGCTCTGACGCAAGTCAGACCATATTAGCATGATTTTATTAATCGAATTAAATATTTAATGCACGTTTGTTGAAATGTTTATTTAATTTAGATTGTAAAAATAATATTTAAGTTGAACACAATGTTTTTATCGAAAGTATTCAAGAATAAACTGGGTTTTGGCGATTTGCCGCAACAGCAGATCAACAGTTTCGAGCAGATCCAAACAAATTTGTCAACATGATGCAACCCGGTGTCCAATAAACAGAAAAATTTTCTTATTTATTGTATCATAGGTCCCACTATTATATTTTTTGAAGGCTTTTAAACTGCAGCTTTAAAACAAGCAGGAAAGAGTAGGCGAATGACTCTAGAAGTCGAAAGTCTGGAGAGAGTGTTTGAGCTTTTGAGTATAGTGGAGCATACATTGCTCTTTTATAGAAGGCTATGCCACATTCCAAAAAATTAAGAAGAAGAAGAAGAAACTGCAGCGTACAATATAAAAAAAAAATCCGAAAAAGGGCCATAAATGGGTCAGGCAGTAATTCTGTACGCAAGTAAAGCTGAGTATGCCAAATATTTGTTTTTTTTTCGCTTTGCTTATCAACTACATGCGCTACTTGTGGGTGTCGTTTCGCCAACACAATTACATGTTTTGAAAGGTTATTAAAAATACCTAAATTCATTAAAAAAAAGATGAATATAGGCTATTTTTACCAGACTAAAAATCTAAGTCTGAAAAAGCCCGTTCTCTGAAATATTACCCGTTAAAACTGAATAAAAAGGTAACGAGCCAAAATAAATAAATATATTACGTTAAATAGTTGTTCTAAGCTACATGTCATTTGAAATGAAACCAATACAATAGCGCAGAAAAGTATATTCCGTATGAGTTACATTATTTTAAAGAATTTTGCATGTGTAATTTTGTTTAAAAATTGCGTAAAATTATTATCTCTTTGTGAAAATGTTGGTTTTATTATACGTTCAACTTCTTAGAATATCAATAACAGTGTAGAAATTCTTAATGTTAGTTAGGAATTGACAGAATGAATCGTAATAATGAACTTTTGTAATGAACTCTTTGGACTGAACTCACTATGGACAATGTAATAAAGGCATGCAAGCGAACGAGACGTTTTTCATATCTACTGTAAAGATTTCACGATATCACAACCGGCAAATTATTCTACAAACAGCTAACTCCTATAGATTTCATGTCTAAAAACATATACGTTCGTTTTCCCCTGTTCAAGACTGCATTAAACAAATGATACACTTTTTTAAAAATATTCGACTACCTAAAAAGATACATCGTTTTAATCACTGCATCTTCGTGGAATTCTTTTTAACCTATCATTATCTACCTATATTTTTTTGTAGTTATTTTAACATAGCAAGTAAACAAGCGACAGGATCCGACCCCGGCAACCCTAGTTATTTTAGGTACAAAGGACTTAATCGCTTTTTTTAATCAGTACTACTAGTCGTCCCATAGAAGTGCATTATTACTCAAGCTACATTATTAATGATAGCATTTTTTAATTTTTAAAATGGATATCATAATGAGGAATTTCTCGAGTTCCTGGATGCCATTGTTTGGAAAAAAAAAACATATACTCATCAACGTATCAAACGCCATGTGCTAAAGCGCAACTACAGCTGTTGTAAGCTCAATCTGGTATTTTCCCGCATATTGCTATGCGGCACTTTTATTGTTCTTAATTTTTATGAGCCATTTCCGGTGGCGGTGAGATGTACTGAAAGAGATCCTGCAGTGATGATAGTTTCCACTGAAGTGTAACTTTCTGCAATATTTTTTTTACGATTCATGTTGTTACCGGTACCATGTAGTGTCAAAAGCGTAAGCTAAACTCGCACGATCTCAGGTAGTGGCAGAGGCAATTCTTGCGAGAGACCTCTACCTAACCTGCTTCTCTCATCCCGATCCTTCGCGTGCAGATTATTCGAAGATGCAATACTGTGAACTATGATCAGTACCTCGCATACGTATTCGCTTTTACGTACGAGGCAAGGAAGCGAGCACTACATTAGCTGATTGCTATATTACGGTACAAGTCTGGGGCGTATCTTTCGGTTGGATGCATACGATCGAAAAATGAGGGACTGCATACGTAATGCTGTTTTTCCCGCAAAAAAGGAGCGACAACCGGTGTAAAGCTACAAATCAAAGCCCCGGTCGCTCGGTGGTATACATTTTATGTTCGCATTTGTAAAGAACGATGGAGCCTAGTACCTGGGAGGAAGGAAAAGTTAGACGTCTATCAAACCAACATTGCGGTGTGAGCAAGAGTAAATCTCGAAAACGGATAGCGTAAACTACACGGAACGGAAATCTGCATATAATCGCCAACGGTAGTTACTATGTTGCATTACTTTTTTTAGTATTAAGCATTTTTTATTTTTACTAAATTAAAATCAGCGTGTAACAAAAATGCGTTTGGGAGTAGTTAATTTTGCAAAGCACTGCCAATGCACCGTAATGACGATACTTAGCCACGTTTCAGGGCTCAGCCTTACAGGGTTTTACAGTTTACTTTAGACTATCTGCAATCATTTTTTGACGCGCCGCATTTGATTTTTTGCTGGCGGCTTATATTTTGAAATGCATGCAGTGGACTTCTGATTGAGAGGATTTAATTTCATCAGCCCGTTATTGCAACCAGGTATCGACAAGAATATGTACGGTGGTTTATCTTTATGGATCCACTACTACACATTTCAAACAAATCTGTTACATACATGTAATTTGGAGTATTTGCGTATCACACTTAAAATATCAGACCCAATACATGTTTTAAAAATTAGCATACAATTTATCCGCTATGTTCTACACAAAAAAAATCTCGGTTAATCAAAAAACAAACAATTTTGCATGTAAACAACTGTTCATCGTTAAAGTCAATCTTTCACAGGGGAGTTATAAACATGCAATCTTGAAGCTGTCAGATAATCGGGCTGATGAAATTAAATGCACGCAATCAGAAATCCATTGCTTGGATCTCAAAATATAAGCCGCCAACAAGAAATCTAATGCGGCGCGCCTAAAAATGGTTGCAACCAGTCTAAAGTAAGACGTAAAACCCTGTATTAATCCCGGTTGAGTTAGAGTGGAGCAATGTGAAGATATAATTGTGATAGCCTAAGTTGATGACTGCCGGTCTTCGAATGGTCAGGACCGAGTTTCGAATCCCATTCGGGCCGTTCCCCTAAACGCAGGAGTGACTATCCTGTTACGGGTACATTCAAGTCACGGAAGCAGTCAGAAATGGCAGGCAGACCTTTCGAGGTTGTAGAACCATAGAAGAAGAAGAAGAAGTTGATGGCATGGGGTATTGTATCGTTTGTTAATCTATTTCGAACCTGGTGCCTGAGTTGCGTCTAATAAAGGACCCTTTTAAAAATGCTATTGAGTGTTAGTGTCTAATACGGAATTCTTTTTAGGATTTGGAGAATCAGTTTGATTCAAATTTAATTTAGTTATTTTACTTTCATCTCACAAATTTTGGACGAAAAGCTTCGAAAATAACTATACGAACACATTTGTGAGGTATTACAATAAAAGAAAGAATAGAAAAGCTAGCTGAAATCGAGTAGTAGTAGTAGTAGTAGAGTGAATTTATTTGGAATTTTGAGTTACAAATAATGACATGATACAATTTTATAATGGGTTCGTTAATCATTAACTCTCCTCATTGCTTTGTATTACGTCTCGTATGGCATAGCCGGTTTGTTTTTCGTTATAGTCTGATTATTTACGCATAGTGGGAAAAAATAGCATAAAAACCCACAATATATTAAAGATATAAAACCTAAACCTATTCTTAGAACTAATAATCTTACGCTAAAGTATAACTAAAATAAAGTATAATTAACCTAAAACGGGGAAACCTTATTCCTAACTAGTTAATTAATAACAGGGCTGGTGTTGCTCTGGCATTTGTTTTTGTTATTCTTGACTATTTTCTTAATGTAATCAGTTACTAGCAAGGAGTTCGTTATGTTGTGAATAGTGGAAGTTCTGGACCAAAAGGGAACATTTAGGATCATTTTTAGTGCTTTGTTTTGTAGTATCTGAAGACTATTTAAGTGTGTTTTGGCTATTTTACTCCAAATCGGACACGCATAAGTTATTACGGGCCTAATAAAGCAGTAATTGATTAGTATTTTGTTTTTCAAATTAAGTTTGGATTTCCTGTTCAGAAATGGGTATAATACTTGAATAAG
>KI425693.1:0-11379 GCA_000473375.1 Anopheles culicifacies
GGGGGGGGGGGGGTTAATATAACTTTCTCTAGTTGGTGTCATTAATTTCTAAGCAGGAACATTCGCCATTCCATTTCCAGCAGCGACACAGCCGCAATGGAATTGCATTTTTACAATCGTATAATACCGCAAGGGATGGTAGGCGGCATAGCACATCATTACCTGGGTGAAAAATAAAAAAGGAAACACAACAATTTAGCATATACGCAATGACCGATCTTCAGCAGACAGTACTTACTGGGAAAGAGTGAATCTCCCTTCTTACTGGGAAGGAGTGAATAGTTCCAGAAATTATTTCCGCGAAGTTTCAATAAAGATGACTACAAATCACAAACGAAAGAAAGAAAGATGTAACAGAAGTGTGGAAACGCAGCAATGAATGCAATTTGATTGTACATACTTAGTTAAGTAGGAATTGTTTTGTTCAAAATGTGCCATTCTTTCCCAGCAGATCCGTACTAGATTGCGATGGTTAATTCGTGTGTTGCGGCTGTGTATGGGGGTGAAACGAAAAACCAAAAGCGTTACCATTCCGATGACTAGTGAGTTACAATGCTATTACTGCGTTACTGCGTTACACACGTCGAACGAACACTCACCGGAACAACCTGCACCAA
Source organism: Anopheles culicifacies (assembly GCA_000473375.1). Taxonomy (NCBI): domain Eukaryota; kingdom Metazoa; phylum Arthropoda; class Insecta; order Diptera; family Culicidae; genus Anopheles; species Anopheles culicifacies. The sequence continues at coordinate 618 of KI425693.1, forward strand.
TTCGTTCTGCACATGCTCCACCATGACCGATTCGCCTTTGATATAGGCACGGTTATGTCGATACGCTGCGCATTTAGCCGCATTCTCCGTATCGTAGCAAACGAAAGCGCAACGCATATGGCGACCGAGGCAACGAAGCACAAACACCTCCGAGATGATGCCGTCGTGCGAGAAAATGTTATACAGACATTTCTCATTCACCGTTTTGCTCAGGTTGGAGATACGCACGTAACCGGGATTGCGGCGCATGACTTGATGCTTCCGCAGCACTATCGGCTTGATCGGGCCCAGACTTTTCTGGCAGTGCCGGGTAATCTGCCATCTGAAACCGTCCCCGAGATCGATACCGTTGAACGCCGCCATCGAGTACACGGCATCGGTCACCGTATCGAAGGTAACGACCGCGTAACGGTACCCGTACACATGCCAGTGAAACGTAACGCACTTGATGCCGACCCCGAACACGTCCCGGATGATGGCTTCATTCAGGAGCATGCTCACATTGCTGATGCAGAGCGTGTCATCCGTTACGTTTACGCTGCTCGTGTCGTTTGTCGCGGCCGCGTACAAATAGGCCATCAACAGCCCATTCACCGCGCGCGTTGCACGGATTGCATCGAACTTGCTATAGTAGGCGATGACGGCGTAACCCATCCCCAATCCGACACAGTTGAGGGGATACATTAGATTCGCAATCGCGCCGAAGTAACCAAATTTGGCGTCGATGTCTTTAGACGTTAACATCACGTCCAGGTTACCGACGTACACTACGTACCTTTTGTGCTTCACCAGCCAATCTATGTATTGCAGTACCTCCGCGTCGTCGGGAGCTTTTCGGAAAGAAATTCAACCATTACACTTTACTCACTGTGCAGTCACGTGCATATGGCTTATCGATCAACACTTACCCGAGAAAGATGGTGCCATTCTTTCGCTTTTTCGTTTGATTATTGCACAAGAACGATTTACTGCCGCAAGCGATTGCGGAAACACACCTGAACGGTTCTAGAGCAAGCGACCGAAATGCGTGCAGATCTGTGCAAGAAAAGATCGTTACTTTGATTGGCGTCTGTCTGCAAACTGTCAATCGCTTCTGTGTATCTCGCTCTAGCGCGAAGATGCGTGCGGTTGCAATTATCCGTGCAGATTTTGACAGATCGGTAGTTGTTTCGTTTAAAATTTCAGTTAATGCGTGTGTTTATGTTTTTCGGTTCATTCCATATCTATCAACCAAGCGGCCATCGCCATTTCAGCTCGATCATTTCGTCGCCCGTGCTAGCCCGTGACCAGGCCGGGATAATATTGTTTTACGCGTGCATTACTTTAGCTATATTATATCACGTCTCTTGGAACGATAACAATGGCGTTTGAAAATTTGTGCTGTGACCATATTCGCAGTTAGCGACCTCCAATAGCAACAATGCGTACCAGTGCGAAGGGTTGCGCACCACGAACGCCGTTTTATCCGGGTCGGTTCCGGCCATCCAATCGGCATCTCCGGCAGAACGAGTTTTGACAAATCAAGCCTCTCCAAACAAGCGGCAAAGGCGCGCAACTCGGGCATGTTTACATAGCGACGCTAATCTTTCCCGATCATCCAATGGCAGGACGCATATACCGGTTCCGTACACACTCTCGTGTTGTTTCACATGGCGCGAGCGAGTAGGCAAGCAGCGTGGACACTACGCGCACTCTTCTGCGCCGCGCATCAAAACAGGGTGTGTGAGAGAGAGTAAGCAAGAGGTTCTCTCTCGGGAGGAAACCGTTGTGCGTACTCGCTCGACCGTAACCTAAACGTCAAGCTGTCCAAGCGGGAACGGAAGCTCAAGTTTTGCTCGTTTGGTTGGCAATGCGTGTTACGAGCGAGATGGAGAAATTGCCGTGCAGCACACGAAACGTGTGAAAGAGACCGATCGATGGCAGGGTTTAACATCGCGTCACTATTAAAGCCGGGCACGACAGCGCGTTGGCAACTAGTCGAATGAAAAGCAATCGGTCTGTTTCCTCGAAACGTGAAACTCTGTCTGACGCGGTGGAAGTTGACTTCCGTTATTGAAATTTCTAGCCGTGCCAACTTATACGTTGTGTGTGTGTGAGTGTGTGTGTGTGTGTTTTTGTCGTGCTGGTGAATGTTCCGCGTTAGGGCGAATGATCTAGTTTGCACGTGGCTGTAGTTTGTTTTTTTTTGGTTTTCAATCAGATATAAACCCAAAGTGCAGTGAAAGGGGCAGCAAGGAAAGAAAATCGGTGTTCCGGCAACACCGCGTGTGTGAATTATCCTACAATCAATCAACCACCACCACCACCGATCGGGAGCCATGCAGCTCAACAACATGCCCAACCATCAGCCAAGTGCCGGTGGCACCGAACCGCTAGTGGATTCGCCCGCCATTCGGCTCGTGTCCGGTTCCGTTCCGGTCTCGATTCCACTCTACCGGCTGCGGAACATGGACTTCCTGCGCACGCAGGTCCAACCGGTGGTCGAACCGGAACCGAACGGATCCGCTACCAACAACAATAACAACAACAACTACGACTATTACAAACCATCCGCAGCGAACGGGTTGGAGCTGATTAGCAGCACCGGTGACGAACCTGCCGGTATCGATAAAGCTGATCACGCCAAAATTAAGCTCGAAACGAGCGACGGTGAAAGTGCGGAGGGTTTCAATGGCGGTAGGCCAGCCTCGATTTACGGTAGTCAGGATTCGCAGTCACCATCACCACCACCATCTCGCCCTCCTCCATCGTCGGCATCGTCCTCGTCCCTGGCAGCGTTGCAAGCGTTGCACAGCGCACGAGGACGCATGGAGGAGGAGCTGGAGGAGGAGGAAGCGGAACAGGATGGTGATGAGGAAGAGGAGCAGGAGCGGAACATGATGATAGATGAGCCAGAGGATGAAAGCAACGATACCGGAGCGGTCGATATGGATGATTCCGAGCAGGACGATAATAAGCTCGCACCGCAGGATCAGGAGAAAATGACACAAGCTGTCAAGAAGGTGTTTACCGAATACAAATGGACACCGCCGGTCGCACCAATCAGGTAGATTGTACTTACTGTTGACGCACACACACACACACTCCATGCGTGTTGTGTTTTATTTCTTATCTATTCCCAACTCACGGATTCACCCTTGTAAACCGGATGTTCAATCCGTGCTCTTTCTATCTTTCTGATGTGATACTTTTATTCGAGAAGGAGAAAATTTCTTTCTTTTCTTTGTTTGGTTATTGAACTCGTGAGTCAATACAAACCATTACCAATTATTTTAAAAATTATCGCAAAATCTAACCACTATTAGCATATTATGTTTCTCTCCACTTTTATCTCATTGTCTAGTCCGTTTAAACTAAACCATGCTGCCGAATGCTTGCCCGTCTCCTGTGCGCAATTTACTCAACCAGAGACGCGTCGCATTCTATGCATCTCTTACTTTCTTCATTAATTCATTGTTTTCTACATTGTAAGCTGTTAGGGCTAATAATAAGATAACGTGGCGCGCACAACCAGCCAGCACTCGATCAACAACACTTCTCCAATAAACGCGATCCGCTTCGCTTCAACCAGCAGCATCCGATTTCCTTCACCTTCGCCAAAGGTTATTCGATAATTATAACCAGCACTGAGCGTAGCAGGCATTTGATTCCCCCATACTCACAATGCCTGGAAGCTGGAGAACGGTGGTTAATCCATTGTCCATTACCGTGCGTCAGAATAGTGCGAAAACTTGCTGCGTTGCTGCAAATAAGCTTTAGAAGGGTTAGCTAATACAGAAGGAACTTTCTATTTGTCCTTCCTCCTTGCGGTATGGGCTGGAGCGAGTGAGTGGTTATGCTTTATTTACTTATTTATCTTGCCTTATTGTTTATATCAAGCCATGCCTCCGAGGTCTCCAGGCTCAGTATGCCTGCCCTGTGAAGCTCTTTTTAGAAGCTTTGGATTTGTTTTCTTGCTTCCTCCTCTTCCTCTTTACACTCCTTTTCGTGGGCACGAGAGGGTGGTTGGGAGAGAAGAAACGGAAGTGTTAAAACGATTGTCCGATGCGCGCTGCCATCGTAAAGCATAAATCAAACAAACGAGAGCCATAACTGGCCACTGGGCTGGGAGTGTAGCTATACCACCAGGCCAGGGATTAGGGCAATAGGTGAGAAGCAAACGGAGGGGGAAGTAATCGGGATGGTTGTGGATGGCATCTCACATACGAAGAGCTAAAAATTAAATCCCGCACCTAGCCCTATGCGGAGTGAGTGAGGCTATAAAATGTTAGGTATTCAAATTTTATGCATCAATTGGTGTCAGTCTGTAAATTGATTCTCCCGTATCTGCCCAGTTCCACGTTTATCGTTGTATTTTTGTTTTTGTTTTTTTTTTTGTTTTTTTTTTCGTATTTTCCTGCTCGCCCGTGTTACGCCCTGGCGATTCCGTTTTCGGGCGATTGCTCAACGTTTGGTAGAACGTTGGAATTTTTATGGAACCGCTGTTAGCATATATGCCGCTTTAGGGTTGATTTTCGCTCTTTGTTTTTTTTTTATATATTTTCTTTTGTTACAGCAACAAAGATGAAAAGATCACACAAAGTCAATGTGGGGCAGACGTGTGGGATCGTTCCTGTGCAGCGTTCTTAATCGATTGCCGACTGCGTCACAAGGCGCCGTAGTACGGGTAGTAGAAGATCTGATAAAAGCCCCTCTGGCGGAATGCGTGTTGTGGCTTCCGCAGCCAGCACACGAGATAGCAGCGCACACGACTGTTATCGCGTAGAGAGAAGGTGGACGCGCGCCAAAAGTTTAAAAATAATCTCCCATTAACCCTCTAATGTCCGCATTTGCGTGAAACATTTGGTAGATTGCTAGTTTTTTTTTATAGAAAACTACTAATAAAACACATTGTAATGTCATGACAGTGATCAAAATACTTAAAATACTTTTTTTCTTAAAAAAGACAACCCACCTAAAGGGCTGGGTTGAATACTTGAGCGAAAACAAAAAATCTTAGTCGTATTTCAAATAATGCTCTGGACTGAAAACAAATCTTGTGGATTATCTGGGCCATTACAGTAACCTACGACGTCATTTTCAAAGTTATCTCCTCGATCGTCCTCTTCATCAGTTTGAAGATCAATATCAAACGATTCAAATTGAAACCTTTAAAATTAAAAACTGCCCACAATACTGGTTTGTGATGAAAGCAGCTCTCAAAAACAAAAGTTTGCTCAACTAATTTTAGAGAAAAAGTTGGAAGAAACTTTTATCCATCCCAATGAACTATGCTTTATCAACTTACTTACAAATTTAACTTACTCTAAATATTTTAAAGAGTAAGAAAAATCAATTGATTAAGCTGCGCCCGTTCACGATTTTGTTTTTTTGTTTTTGCAATTTTTCTCCAAAATCTTACACTTTGACCCTCCGGTCACATTTGACAGATAGAAGTAAACAAACAATCAAGGATTATTTATGAACGGTAGGAATGTTTTTTTTTTCGAAGCTCACCTAAAGGCATTGGAGGGTTAATAGGATATGTCGTCGCCCGTCACGTCTAACACACTCATCGCTCAAACACACCTGTTTACCAGGGTGTAATTCAACATGCAAATGCGTTTGCGGTATCCTCAATAATGGCGAAAGCTGCTTGTTCACACTTTGCATAGTGGGATGGAATTTTTAATTTTTCCGTTTTATCCCGGTGAAAGCATCGAGTCGTGTGAGCCGTCACCGTTTTCCCGGGTAGCTTTACCCGCCACCATAGCGTCGGGTGGTCCGCCGCGGTTGCTCTCAATCAAGCTGGCCTGCCTGGTCTGCTGGAGTTCCCAACCCTTCACGGTGACAGACTCAAGGACTCTGCCTGTGGAGAGTGGTAAAGAGCTCCACTTGGTCAAGAGTGGCGATCGAAATTAAGTCGCTTGCTGTTTGGGCCCATTACCGGTTGGCGTGTTGGTCGACGTACCGATCCAGTGGGTCTTTGGTGACCTTTAGGTTTGTTCTGGCCAAAACATTCCGGGCGAGGTGATCCGATTGCACACGGTCATTGTCAGGGCTTGCCTGTGGGAATCCACCGGCGGCTCAGGTCGATTGCAAAGCCCGCGCAGCACGACGAGAAAAGATCAAACGATCCAAGCAAAAGAGGGGGGGAGGGGGGAGGGGAGGTGTTTAGCACCTTTCCGCTAAACGTCAGACCGTTGCGCACTGGCGAGATGTGTTTTAAATTTTAAATTATTTTCCCTCGGTCGGAATATTCAACCACGCAATCACCGTTTATGGCACCTTCGGGAGGGGATTTATTTCGGCGTTGACTGCCGGGCGTCGATACGTAGATGCTTCACTTTCTCCCAAGGCTCAGACGTTGAGAAAACTTTATACTTACTGTAGGCTACACACATTTCGTGCATCCTTGCGCTCAATGCTCTCTCTCTCTCTCTCTCTGTTGAGAAATTTTCTTTCTAACGTATTTAAAAAAAAAACAATATGCTACTTGTTCTAAATCACGTTAAAACAACCCCACCCGATGGTGCTGGTCGTGAGAAAATCTTTCGGATTTTAAAATTTTAGTAATGTCCCTGGTGAGGCTCGTTGAAAACCAACGATTCATATCCAAAAAACGAATGAAGAAAATGTCCATATTTCCAATCCGATCCAGATCCAATGGACCTAACCAATTTTTTTACAGTTGATCACCGAGAACCGAGAACAAAGCATCCGTAAAAGGCAGTACACAGTCGTACTAATTTGTTGGGTTTGTTTTTTTTTTCTCCAAACACGTGGAAGCTATTAAAATCCGCACCGCTCCATGACCCTGAGCAGTGAGTGTTTTACGACCAATCGGCGTCAAGAGTAGTTTTATGAATTTTAAGAAATTAAAATTTTGTCTCCGTTGGTCCATAGTTTTTTTTTCCAAAAAAGTAATAATCGGTTATGGTGTTGCTGTTTGTGAGACGCATGCATAAAACTAGAGACGGATGATTCGATTCGATACTTGCTGGTTCGTTTCGTTCCGAATCTTTTTTTGTCTCGAAAGGATTTCAAATCGGATTCAAAGATTCGATACAGATTCGATCCGTTGTTTGCGGCTCGTTTAAAGCCAGATTCAAAGTTACATTTTGACAGTTTGAATCGTTGATTTTGAATCGATTCAAGCTGTTGTAATTGTTGTTTCGTAGTGACGGTTCGTTACGCTTCTTCTTCTTCTCTGGCTCTACAACCTCAAGAGGTCTTGGCCTGCCATTTCTGGCTTCCGTGACTTGAAAGTACCCGCAACAGGATAGTCAGTCCTGCGTACGGGGGAACGGCCCGAATGGGATTCGAACCTCGGTCCTGTCCGTTCAAAGACCGGCGCCTCAGTCTCCTCGGCCACCGAACCGCCCCGTTCGTTACGCTTAGGTATGTGTATTTACATTTTTCTCCTCTACACGTGTACGGAAATAAGTATATGTTACCATTATTCGTAGTTCTAATGCAGGAGAAATACATTATATTTAATAATAGATTGACCTTTATTTTATTAAATTATTTTTGTAACTAAAATACGTTAAATATAAGAATCAATCTTTTGTTTGTCAGGATCGCGATTCGACACTTTAAAGAAAATCGAGTTCCGATCCGATTCTTTATTTTTGTGGAACATTTCCATCACTACACAAAAACCCCTCGCTCAAGTGTTAAATTTAACAAATTTAATTTACTTTACTGTTTTTAATTCAATTTTTAGCCGCAACATGAAGGTCACCCAATCGTAAGGGATAAAAGCGCGAGATTTACGGTTGAACGGTTGGGAAGCGCAAAACAGCATAAACTTATGCTTCACTTTATCACACGAGCGATTGCTTAGAATTGTTGTGCCCAATCGCTGCTTCAATGCTCAATTTCCCGACCCCCGTCAACAGAAGAAGAAGAAAAAACTGTTTGCGGCAATTTAGCAGCATAAACATAAGACGAACGCTATGCAAATGTAGCAACACACACACACACACATTTGAAAATGAAGAGGAAAAGCATGTAAACAACGATTAGATTGCACATTTCGAACCGCGGGGCCTCGACGTAGATCGGGCCACGATCAATCCTATCCGGCCCGACTTCAAACGCCATAAAGTGGTGGCAAGGGACAAGCGGACATGATGGGAGGGGGGGGGGAAGCCCTTTTTTTTACTCCACCGTCCGCTGTTCGCTAAATCCCTTATGCCGTATTCCGTCCAGCGCAGAGATAGCGTAGCGGGAGCGAGCGCGCGCGCGCGCTCGCGCTTGAGTTGATTTCATTTCATTTGATTTTATTTTATCTCGCCGGTCCGATCGATGAACGGGAAACATCGGGACGCCCGGCATTAATCGGCGTGCGTACGGCGTACACTCTTGCGGCTGTTGAATTAAGCAGAGAATGAGCAACAGAATGGAGAGGGAGGGGGAGGGGGGGGGAAGAAGCAAATCGCTCGTACTTAAGATTCTTCATCGCGATGATGATTGCACTGTCAGGGGATCGCGTTGTGGGTGGGCACCAAGCACACTAACCGCAAAGGAAAGAAGAAACAAATACAGAGCAATAGAGAAAAAGAACCCACAACGTGATAAATGAGCAAGAGCGTGAGAGAGAGAGAGAGAGGGTTAACAAAAAGTGAAAGACAAGAATTTAATTAGATCAACATTTTTCGCCCAATCGGTCAATCGGCCGGTACTTGTCGGCATTATTATTTTCCCTTGAAGCATTTCCCCCGTGTCCTTCTCACATCTCATCCGCTCGAGAGGCATCGCCAGGGCAATGCTTCGGTATGCTTCTTTTTTTTTGTTGTTTCCTCTCACCCGATGGAGGAGACCCCGCTTTCAGACGTCACGAGCAGTCGTCCGTTGTCCCGGGGCCGGATCTTCTCCATCCGGTTGAGTGGCTTTGTCCCGGACCGAGTGCCGTGGATGCTGACTAGCTCAACAGCTTGGTTGGTTGAGCTTTCGAAATGCTTTGTTACATTAACCTAGACACCTACAGTCCCATTCGGCAATGCCTGGCACGAAATATAATATTCATTTAAAATAATTACTACTTCCCGGTACAACTTCATCCCCTGAGCCCGTTCGTGCTCACATATGCAACAAATCGTACGGAATTCAAATGAAGCGCTCCTGGCGCTTGGGATATATCGAATTTCTCGCATTGCAAGCCGGGATGGCCGGGAAGGTTGGAATTATAACAACGCTGGTTTACCAAACAAAATTCCGATTAAATTCATACTGTGGAGCCACAGTAACCACAATTCTACCGAGTGCATATTATTAGAACTTTTAATAATAGCGTTTTGAAAATATTCAATATTCAATTACATTTCACAAAAATAGTGAGCGTGTGTAATAGCAAAAAAAAATACAACAGAATTGATCCAGATTACAGTACTGGACAAAATCAAGTATGCACTATTTTTTATATGTTTTGAAACTCTTTGGACGAATCTTACAATTACATGTGCATTTATAAAAATATAAAGTTTTTTTTTAGTTTTAATTCATTATTCTTGTAGTATGACCATTTCGTATCAAGCGTCATGGCATACGAGGTTTTTGGGTGTGTTTGGGGTTCAAATACAATCACGCTTTCTCCAGTGTTTTGACAGCTGATAAAAACGTGTATCGTGTAGTGATGGGAACTCCGAGGTGGATTCCACTCCCACTCCACGTTTTGAAAACCGACTCCGACTCCGATAGAACTCCAGATCCGACTCTGGAGCTCCTTCCACTCCGGAGTGCTCCGATCGACTCCGGAGTACCCTGGATTCGATTCCGGAGCTCCATCCATTCCGGAGTGCTCCGATCGACTCCGGTTGCTTCGATTGACTCCAGAGTACCCTGGTGTACAATGCAAATCCGGGGAAGTGGGCGAATTGTAGATTCATATAATTATTCCGTATTCGCCTGATTTTTTATTTATTTATTTTTTATTTATTCCTATGATGACGGCTACGTAGCCGTATGGTCGACACCGCGTGTTTCGATGAATAAATTCATTATTTACAATAGTTACAAGGCATTTCCTCCGTGTAATTTGCCTTATCCCGGGCATACTCGGTTGTGATTATTGGGTGGTGGTGTGATGATGATGTTGTTATGGCACATTGTTGTATGACTATTGCGTGATCCGGTTCTATTGCAGAGTGTGTGATAGTGGATGGCGATGGAGACCGCGCTCCTCTCTTCGTACCAGGCTCATCTCGTGTCCCGTTTGGGCCTGGATCGGGACTCCAACAAACAGGGAACAAAAAGTGTTTAGCAGCTGCTAGGCAGAACACCTGTATATGTTTACCTCCCTGTAGTGGCCTTGGTGCTGTCCCCAAAGGCAATCGTTTCCTCATCGGCTTAACATCTTGGCACGTTAAACATTCATAGACAGAGACAACATACAACATAGGGGAAATGGAGAAGGATAGGAAGGAGGGATTTATGGAATTCGCCTGACGTTCTTGTTTTTGTTTTTAAGTTCGTTTCTGCTCAGGCTGATGGAGCAGGGGAAGTACCACATTTCTCATTTGGAGTTCTCCAAGCACCTAAACATTTAGTAGGCTAAACATTCTACCGTACCGTTTTTTAAAATTGCAATACTTTCCAACACTCGCTCAACACTCATTCCTGCTTCGGTTCTCGGATTCGATCCGGAGTCGACTCCGCTATTGTTTTCATTTTGCCCAACACAAGTATCGTGATCGATGGTTCGACTTAGAATAATTTATTTCCCATGTTTCGTTTCAATCTATTCTTATGTTCTAGTATTAGTGTCAGGATGCTAATG
>AXCM01011693.1:0-10168 GCA_000473375.1 Anopheles culicifacies
CAATAAAAATAATATTTTATTAAAATATGAACCACTTTCAATTGCTTCAATAAAAATCACTCCACTACACTGTAATTACGTCCATTTATCAACCGAAGGTAAACAAACCATGTGAGATAAATATTATCCGATGAAAAATAAATTCATACCCATTAGCCCGTGCACCTTGCACCCGTCCATTGCAGCTACTACTACTACTACAACTAAAACATTTCGCATGTTGGCGCGATAAAAACAAACACTTCACTTTGGACTTCAATTTACCATTCCACGCAAGTGCCAGAAGTGCAGGAGTACCATTTTTTCCCCCCCATCAAAACCCAGTGAGGTTAGCACGTTCACTTTCACGGAAACCCACGCAGCCAGCAGCTCCTTTCCGTCCGTGAGGCACGTTTCAAATTAGATCAGAAGATTAATCTCCCACTTAACCGTAAGGGAAAAAATGCTAACGAACGGAAAACCGGTGAGCTAGTGACGGCCAGTCTCTATTAACCCTCGCCCTACTCGCTTGTGTATTTATTTAGTTTTGAGCTGCAGCGCGTTGTTTTATTTTTCCGCTTCGATTCGCTCCCTAAACACGGGCACATCAGCGCGGTGCCCGGAAAACATCCAGCAAGCCCCAACCGTATCCCGTCCATTAATAAATCGTTACCCAAGTGTCCGCTACGATCGTTCCCACCGACCGACCCACACCCGGTCGCTAGCGCTTGGCGGATTGCAATCGCGTTCCGGCCGGCCAGCATCACCGCATCGGACGGACGGATCGGACTCTTCGGTCGGACCCGGCGTTGTTTGGGCTCATGAAATAATCATTAGCTTCATATCGATCGCGAAGTCCTCAATTTCCCATCAGGCCCGGGGTACGCTTGTAGGAGTGCTGCAAATCCTGCTTCACAAACGGGGCCTGAGACACGGGCACACGCAGCAAAAACAAAGTTGGAAAATCACAGCTTACCCCAGAGGGGTCCTTTCGGTGATCCATAGTGACTTCTCGATCCAAGCACATACGCTCCGGAAACTTGTTTTCCTGCTTCGATCGGAGGGTCGTACTAGCGAAAGCAACACGTTTTTGCAATCGGGGAGGAGAGAACAGAAGAAAAAAACAAAACCGGATTTGAGCTGCAACTTTTACAACGCAACCGAGGCCATCTTCGGTTCCCAGCGCGGGTACGGACGGTAAAGGGTAACACACTATCCCATCCACCTACGATTGGGTGGATGGCGAAGGGCTGGAGGAGACATAGGAACTGCAAAACACAGCTTATTGCATACCGTCAGCCGTACAGTGAAACGTACAAATTGCTCTATTGCAACTTAACTGATGGAAAAATATAAATTTATTACTTTTTTTTTCAAACACATCCGTTGATGATATGAAGCTGATAAAGGGTACAGCAGATAAAAGAAAAACTAAAACAATTCTTTGTGCCATGCAGAGGGAAAGCAATCAGTTTTGCTATTAAATATCTTATTTCCAACCAAGTGAATAAAATCATAGATAAAAAAACAATATCCTTCTAAAACAATACCTTCAATAGTTTTTATAAGTGGAATAGAGATTGGATATCAATCCAAATAAAGATTAAAAATAAAAAAATAATAAAATTTTACTGAAAAACGCAAAAAAATAAACATATGAATGCAAGGAGTCTGTAATATATTACATAAAAGACATAGTAAAAGCAAATGCTTAATGAATAAAATAATAATCTTAAAGTATTTACCTTCTTCTGGTTCAAACTAAAGGAGCAAGTTTTTTTTTTTTTTAATTAAGCTTAAAAGATAGAATTGTATACTAATCCCACAAAAACCTTCTAAAACAAATGATTAAATAAAGAGAAACAAGTCAAAAACTTAACAAGAATGACAATAAAATGAACATAAAAAAAGAATAAAAGTAAGATACACAATAAATTAATGAGATAATATTAAATTGTGTCAGCAACCGAGCATTAAACATAGTTGCTTTACTAAATAAAATAAGAAAGAAAGAAAGATTGAGCCATCTCTCGTGTATTTCCTCCAACATAACTGCACACAACAGTTGCCACCGAAACCCTCTAGCAAACACAATACTCCACTGCATGTCCTTCACCTTGCAACAACATACTCAACGCCAACGATTCGATCTAAAGCTGGCAATAAATAAATGAAAAGAAAGTGGCACCTTTTCCTTCCATCCTCTAAGCCAGTTCCAGTACCCTTCCACCAAGTGGTGAGGTATGGCGTTTGAAACATTGCAGCAAAACGCACCAACACCACCACCATCAACACGCGCGATGCGTTCGATGCACCATTCGAGGCAAGGGAACGAACCGGGGCCAGGGAATGTTTGTTTTAATTCAACCAATGTAGCACAGATTACCGTTTTGATCGTGTTTCTGTTGGCGGTGGCACTTTATCGATCGACCCCTTTGCGCTGGGGTTTTTTTTGCGAACCAACAACCTCCTGACTTTAAGCCCTCTTCACTGGTTTACTTTAACTTTCGATTGTACGCAGAACGAGAACACTGGAGGGCAGCTTCCCAACGGTGGGGCAGTTTGTGTGGGTTGAGCAAAATTGTTGCAGAAAATTGGTTTTGCGTCTTCGGTACAATCGCACCCACCCATCCCCATCTGTAATCAATTTTCCCTCATCGCGAACGTCGTCGGTGGAAAAACTGTTAATAAGTGCTGTTTTCCACCATCTGTCGGTAGTTTTGTTTCACAACGCTCTCGATTGGAGAGCAATTGAACGCTGTTACAACAATAGCATCGAACGGGGTGAAGAATTATGTTTCTATACCTAGTTTTGGAGCATTATTATCTGGCCCAGAGCACAATCGGTACCACTTGTGTTTTCTAATTGTAATTTTCAATCAATTACAATCGATTGTGTTCATTGCACGTAATCGCAATGGAGAGCCTGATCATGGCACCATATTTTTGTTTGGAAGAAAAGAAGTTTTGCTCACAAACAAGCCATTAAAGTTACTTCAAATGATACCTCACATCGATCTAAAACACATTCCAAGTGATAGGTATCGAGTGCATCCGTAAGCGACATTGTTGCACCGTGAAGAGTTCCTTCGGAGAGTTATGCTTATCCGAGTGTGCCAAACATCCCGTTGTTGTGATTTTCCACCCTGTTTGATGTTATTTCCAACTCGGAGAATCCTCCACAACCCAATCGGACCCCTTTCTGAAGGTGCTAATGGTGGCAACAGCAGGCATTGTGCGCTAGTACCGATCCCACCAGGGACATAATGCCCCCTTCGGCATAGATCGGCTCTCGAGAAGAATCTCAACAAGTTTACCATCCCATTAGCCCACTGGAACTCCACACGACGACGACGACGACGGCTAGGTCGAGAATACCCGGGGCTGAATTCACGCCCGGCCAACTCCTTTCCCTAGAAGGTTTCGCGCCTTAGCCCGGGATGGAGTTCGCGAGTTTGCGGTTTGCCCACTCTACCAAGTATGTGTGTGTGCGTGTATGGCTCGTTTGTTTGCCCTTTTCGCACAAAACCACACAACCGGCAGTAGTAACAGGCCCTCGGGGGAGCGTTCGCCCAACAGGCGACCCAAGAAACGGCAGAAGGGCATGAAATTATGATGTCGATGATGTGGCTCACTACCTTTGCCCACTGTGTTGGGCTTAATGATGGTACGAAACAGATCAAGTGGAAGAACAAGATCCCAACACACACAAACACACACAATATCCATCTCGTGGTCCCGGTGAATCCGTTTCCACAGAGTAAAAGAATCAACCTTCGCGTTGGCTCGAGTGGTTGAGTTTGCAGCATCAGAAAAGAGAGCATCAACAACCAACCAGCTCATACACCCAACCCAACGCCAAATGACTTTCGAGCGCGAAACTGCAACAGACCACCAGGTCCCACAACCCTGCCCAAGAGCCGTGTGCCGTTTGTGTCGGCAGCATTACCAGCGGGACCATTTTTCCCATTGTCTGCCCATCTCGTCTCGTCGGTGGGTTACAGTTTTTTTTTCCGCTACCCGGTCAACCCGTGCGCGCTTGGGCAATTTTGCATAATTCTACCGATCTATTCCGTAATGGTTCGCAAACATGCAAAACACACGGCGCTGGGGAATGGAATGGCGAACGAGGGACGGCAGAGCTAGGCCGTGATTGTTTTGCTCGTTCTTTGGAATATGGCAATACCACCGATGTACAGTGGGTGTCATATGAATGTGGGGAAATTTCGATTTCATATTGTAGGACATATTTGAAAAGGGTTTCGTTGGACGAGTAATCCTCCAATACTGGATGTAATATGAGCTTACAAAAATTACTACTCTGGGTATTTTAGATTCATTAATAAAACTTGGAACCATTTCTTGACTCTATTCAAACTCAAGTATATAATGGATTAATGGACGAAAATAATGGAGCGGTTCGGTGGCCGAGGAGATCGAGGCGCCAGTTTTCGAACGGACAGGACCGAGGTTCCAATCCCATTCGGGCCGTTCCCCCGTACGCAGGACTGACTATCCTGTTGCGAGTACATTCAAGTCACGGAAGCCAGAAATGGCAGGCCAAACCTCTCGAGGTTGTAGAGCCATAGAAGAAGAATAAGAATGGATGAAATTGAAGAAGCAAAGGGGAACATCGGATTGAACGGTTGATCCGATCGAGTCCAATATTATGGAAGAAAAGGCTTCAGGGTAATCTTAGTGTAAGCTAAGCATTTCCAAGTTGGTTTGTTTTAATTAGATATGGTTTTATTTTTTATCTTGTACTACTATCGCTCTACAACCTCTAGAGGTATTGGCTTGCCATTATTGGCGTCCGTGACTCAAATTTACCCGTAGCTAGAGAGTCATTCTTGCGTACAGGGGAAACAGCCTAAATGAGATTTGAATCTCGGGTCCTGTCATCTGAAGACCAGCGGCGTTATCTGCTCGGCCAACGCTAATCGGCAACTGTAATAGATCTATTATAAGTCAATATCAAGCTGTCCAGGATAATTTTTGATTTCTAAGAAACCTATAAGTGTAGAATCACTTATCTGTAGATTTATGTTCTCTGTTAATTGTTAATTTACCTCTTAAATATGTAAATATGTAATATTTAAAATTAAAAATATAAATCATATGGACTAATGTCAAAATATTCTACTTTTATAGGACCCACTGTACCGATGTGAGCCACACTAACCGCACTACGACAGAAGCAAAAAAAAAAGAACAACGATGCAACTACTCCACATTCACGACAGACAGCTCCCCAAGCAAGAGAAGGGGGGAAAAAAGTTATGAAACGCCACTCCCTTTCATACCGTGGCCTTTCGATCCAACCTGCAGCATCATTCAGCATCCATCCGTGCATGACGCTAAAGAACTTATGCTAATGAATAAATGAAACCGAACGGATCCATCTTCTGCTGCAAAAGTGGATCCGATTTCGGGTTCAAGCTTCGTCGCGCTAGCAACCAAACAAATCCACCAAGCATCATCATCATCACCGTCAACCGTTGTGATGGAAACGAAACACACATTTTTCCACAAAAAAGCGCTGCCATTTTCATGTGTTTTGGGGGGAACAGAAAAACGGACAGTAACGATAATGGTAATGTGTTGTTGCAAGACGTTTCTTGGTGCGCCCAGCAACCTAACTGTCTCGGGTTTTATGACTATTGACTGCTGCATTGCCCAACGCGAGAATTCTTTGCCTCTTTTTTTCTTCTTTTTTTGGCATGCAATTTTGTTTAACTGTGAAATTTGCATAAATTATGTAAATATTTGGCACAGGTTGCGTGTTTTTTCTTTGTTTTGCTGCACGAAAGGTATCATCAAACATTTAATTTGAGCATTGCTATTGATTATGCATCAAACTGCTTATTTATAGAGCTATTCTCTCTTTCTCTCTCCTTCTCACCTTATTCGTCGAACAGATGTCGTGCCGAACTGGGGAAGAATTTTCCCAAGCCAATTTTCCCTAAAATCAACATTCTTATCTTCTCGTTCGCATCCATAAATCGATTCAATATTACCGATTTAATTTCACCCCAGCAATAACAACAGAAAAATGCTCCAATTTTGCCAAGAAATGATTAACATTCCAACTCCTTTCGATGGCTGCCGGATGCGATGGGTTTTATGAGCGAAAAGAAAGTAAAAATATACATCTCTATGTTTTCTAAGCATAAACCGTTTCCGTTCGCGAAACGGCACGTTCTGCGTGCTCTGGCCGTGCCTGCTTACATTTATGCAAATGTGAAAGCCACATGCACAATCGAACGAAATCAATCAAATTGCCAATGAGGGAACGACGAACGTTTGCTCCGTTCTGACGGTAGTAAATTGAGCGATTTCATTCTCACACACAAGAGAACGTGTGTGAGAACCTCGAAAGCCCAAAAGTGTAGCAAACGGGTTCCAGAAGCCTCGCCGCCACCGCCGCTCGTCACAAACACGCTTAAATGGATCAATTTCGGTGTGCTTGTGGTTTAGTGGGTCCACAACATTTGGATTCCCTTTTTCGCCCAATTAGAGCGGCGGAAACGCCACAAGACATTAACGAATACGGCATACGGAGCTCCCCGTAGGATGCCGGGCAAGATGTTTCCTTTTCTGCCCAACTACCTCAGCTACTGCTATTTGCATTTGAATTAGCGTATGCCCGAACGAACCCGTCCAAATCGTGACCATCACACTTCATCATTTATGCTGCGTACATATACGGTTCCCCAGCACGTCCCGTTAGACGTTGGTTTTGGGCTAAGGGGGGGAGATTTTTTATTTTTCTTTCCGAGTTGCCTTTAAACATGAACGAAGCATTGATGATGGACGACGATGCAGCATGAAAAATTCGGCTTTATGTTGAGCTTTCGGAGAGGGACGGTTTCTTGTTTAACTACCAGCACAGCAAAGTCATTTGACCCAGAAACGCCGACTGCGTACACAAAATGTCTTTTTGCTTTAAAAAAAACCTTACTGTAGCTAGACGACACATGAGTTGAGCTGCAGCATGATTTTCGAACCGTTCTGATGCAAAAACAAAAAGGCCGAAATCCTTCTCACTCGCTCTCTCTCTCTCTCTCACTCGTTGACGCAGCCTTTTCGATAGTGTTCGATGATTGCGGAACCAGTTTGCGCAGCAGCTCCCAGGTTGTGGGGGTGGTTCGAAAAAAAAGGCGATTCGCTCGAAACGATCCCCTTCACAAGGAACTCTGTTTCCAAGCGCTCTTAAAAGCGCTCCGAGCTCCATATATCAACGAGGTCAAGGAGATCCGGCACCATACAGAACGCGACAGATGGACGAGCGTGCACACCGAAACACGATCAGTATCAGCCATTTCGGATTCAGTCCGTGCGATGTACCGGCCGAATCTGAATCCACTCCAATCCGGGGGGGACACGGGAACAAACGGGGACCCGACACCGACGCACAAGACGCGGTGTGTGGTACCTTCCCGTCACCTTGTCAATGTACGGCTGGTCGGGGCGATATGTGAGTCACGAACTTTGCTTTCGCTAAAGTTCACCCGCAAAAAGAGAAGGGTACGGGCTCAAGGGTGACGTACGCACACAGAGTCTCGAGAGTGCAGCTGTGGTCGATCCATCCGTTTGATTCGTTTCATCTGCGGATTTTGGTTTTCCTTCCTGGGTGCTTTTTTGTTTTGTCTTTACCTACATTACTACGGAAAGATGGCTCTAGCTCTTCGGGGAATGGTTTCATGTGTGAAGGTGTCAATTGAACCGTATTTGAAGCGCAAACCGTCATGCCACAACGGATGATGAGTTGCTATTCCGCGTTTAGACAGCGTTGAGTTTGAAAGTTCGCGAAATCTGTCACTAATGCAATGGTGCTGACGGAAAGGCGAGCGTGATGTGATTTGATTAACACCTAGCACAGGGAGATAAAATTATCAGTTCTTCCATTTTCCTTTTTGTGTGAAAGAACCCTTGGGTATACATTAGTCATTAATGCTCGTCGAACAACAGGAGTTGCAAACAAAATTGTGAAATTACTGTCTAGAAAACCCTCTAGCTATGTAGTTTCAAAAAGTAACCAACAATGGAATAAAATTATTAAATAAAATAAGAAAACTCCTTCAAATTAAGTTTAAGGCGAGTTTAAGCCCAAGCGATTTTTAGCTCACCAAACAAAATCATAGGAAAATAGATACTAAAAAAGCATTTTAATTAAAAGGACTCTATTAACAACAACTAACCAGTTAATGTTACATCACATTCTTTAATAATTCATTACGAAATTAAATGAGACAAAGATTAGCAAAAAAGCGATCAATTCGGAACGAGTAAATCATGGCCATAAACTTAATCATAATGACAATTTTCCTCTTTCCCATCTGCTCCTAAAACAACAACAAAAATCCCCAATGGGATAGAATAAAAAACGGAATACTTGGAAGTAAAACAAAAAACGGCACCACAATTAATAAAATCCTTCAGAAGGATGTAACACCCCGAAAAGGAAAAGCAATCACTCAGGCTGGCCGCTTGTTTTCCCTCGCGTTCATCACGAGCTACACATTTTTCTTCATTTTCGATTAATTTGAGTACAATTTCCTTCTTGCAATTAACCAACATTACGAAACGGTTGTCCTTCGTGGTATTAGATTTTTTTTCGTTCGAGGGTTTTCTAACACAACATTCTGTTTATTTATCTCTTGGTCACTCTGTATTAAATCACATTTTTTCAACAACAAAAATTATGAATCATTAACGAAAAGATCGAAATTACTGCAAATCTAAATAAAAATATAAAAAGATGCCTTTCATTTATTTTATTTTTATTTCGAGGCGTTAAGGCCGTTGATCTGTTGCAACAAAGTGTTAAAACATTAACATTCAAAACCGATTCCAATTGCATAGTTCCAAAGAGGAAAGAGAAATATCTTCAATTCAAATATTCATTTCCGTGTGCCATCTTCCATCTTCCATCGCTCGCGCAAGCTAACAAAACACAACGAACATGTAAACTACCAAACGCATCACGCAGATAGACATTCCTGCTTTAAAATATCGCACATTGCTACACTAACTGCTCCTGCATCAAGCTGTACCAAGCTGCACGCAAATGCAATTTGCAACAGTTGTTTTCATCTCACACCACAATGGCCCAACATCATCGCTCGTGTCATGTATCAAAAACATCACAAGCGCACAAGACGCACGATTTTAGCACGCACGCCGTACGGATGCCACCACGAGGTGACGTGCATGGGATGCATTTCGTTTCACGCCCGCTTGTTTCATGCTGGCGCTCCGAGGCACTGGCACCATCTCCCCCCCATATCCAGTTGCATTTAATATCATTACAAACGGTTCAACACCGCACGTTCCGTCTGTCTGCAATTGGATCGATGTTTATGCAATTTGCCCCTTTCCATTCGCCTTCCATTTGGCACACGATCCGGACACAACGGCACGCGGGACCACAATGAAAACAATAGGCAAGTGTTCCTCCTTCAGACGCAAGATTAACCGACTCGACAAACGCTATCACACACACACAAACTCTTCCCAAGCGCTGGAAGTCGCTTGGCACATCTTAATCGTATGGCATCCCCTCATTCGATACCATAACAATTTGCAAATGCACTAAAAAAGGACTGGAAAACAAAACCCAAACACAAAAAACAACAACAATTGTTTGCTGTTGTCTGCAGAACAATCGATCAATGGTGAATGCGAATAAAATTTGCCGATCCGCAAGAGAAGCCAACGGTGCACGCTGTGGAAAGCGCCCGATCTGCCGCAACACACGGGTCGCGGGATGCTGAAAAGGTGCGATTAGCATATGTTGCAATACGCAAACCCGGTTTGCGATGAAACCTTTTGTCTTGCCACACACACACACACAGACAGCACAAAGCTTTACCTCATCTTAACGCCTTCACTAAACCCCATCATAGTTGGGAAACTGTTTAGGAATCGGTTCAACGGAAGCTTCGCATTATTGCAGTGCATGAGATTGTTAAAACAATTGATGAAATTATCTCTTTCTTAAAAGAGGTGTTTAAAAATGCAGTGAGCAATAGATAGTTGAAGCTTTCAAATACTGAAATATCATTTTCTCTCTGTTTAGCTTTATACCATTGTTCACCATTGTTTAGCTTTATACTGTTTAATAATTTCTCCTTTTAATTTATACAATTTTTAATTGTAAAGTTATCATCTGACGATAAACAAAAAC
>AXCM01011732.1:0-12626 GCA_000473375.1 Anopheles culicifacies
GTGTGCGATGTAATAATAAATAAACTGTTGAACTGCATAAAGCAGGATGCAACAGAGTGATTTAAATACAAAAGAAGCAACACTTGCTCACTCTTATTGAGTGAGTTACTAGTCGGTACAGAGAGTAAGCGTGAGTTGCAGCGCAATGGAGTAATTATAGGATTGATTTAGAGTAAAAATTATTCCTCAACCTCTAAAGAGTGAATCAAAGAATCAAATCTTTATAAACATTCTCTTTCTCTCTGTTTTAACTCAAACATGTATAGAGCTAAATAAATTTATTGTTTATCAAATCGTTTCCGTTTAAAAAATAGATTTCCAAGATCAAACGAGAGAAAGTGGCTCGCAATTTTGTCACTTCAATACACTTAATGAAATTCTGTTTAGCTGCTTTATTGTTCATTTGCCGGCATTTTTTTTTATTTTCACCCTTCCCTGTGTTTCGGGGAGATGATGTTTTGCCGTGATTGAATTTAAACATCTTGGCCGTTTTTTTTTGCGTTCCTCGCTTCCATCCGTCGGTGCATGCTGTGAGCGATACTGTCACCCAATTTTCCCACTTCAGCGCGAAAGGATATTAAAATTGAAGTCAAGCGTCAAGCTTTCGAAAACTGTGCTGCTAAGCCAAAAGTGCACAACATCTTGAGACGGTGTCGGGTTTTTTTGTTCCGAGGATTAGAGTTTTTTTTTGCTTCCCCTATGTACATCCGCTCGGTAATGGTATAGGTGAGCGTGGTGGATGTTGTGTATTTTTTTTTTTATTTAGAGCATCCTTAACACCCTCAGTTTATCCCTCAGGGGCTTCTGGGTGACGCTTCTTTGAAGATGGAAAGAGAAAAAAAACCCATCCCTCTATCGGTATCATGCTGATCATTGGCGCATCAACGACCAACTTCCGCAATTTCACTGCATGTTACCGAAGTGGACACAGCTGTAAGTTTTGGGTGTGGTGGTGGTATTTTTTATGTTAGAAATTGAATAAAAGTGATGCGTTAAGCGTTAAATGGGATTTTTGTCCCACTCCCGGGTTCTCGGGGGTTTTTTTTAAGTTTCAAGTGTAGCGAGTTCGTTTTGTACGCTCCGATCTGGACTGGTTCGGTCACACTTCGTCACGATTGGCCGACCTTCGAAATGACCGCTTCGCACTCCTCTTAAGACTTTTCCGGAAATTGTGCGTGCCGGATTTGGGTGCTCTTTGGGGGTACGCAGCAGGGTGAAAGTAATAAAGCCTTTCCCGTGTGTATTTTTTTTTTTTGGGAACTGTCCGCAAAAAAAAAGTCGGAAGTAAGTGTTGTTAAAGGGTTGTTTTTTGAGGGCGATGGAAATATTATTGTGGTTATTTTTTGAATGAATGTGTTTTCCTGTGGGTGAAACTTTCGACGGTTAAGGGTTGCGTTTATGAGGTGTAAAAATTATGAGATAATAAATATTGTGCTTAATGATACGAACTATAGAAAATATGACGCAAGTTGGACACTAAAGCGAAGAGTAATGTTTTTGAATTATGGCATCTTAAAGAATTGTTTTATAGCACATTAAAAAAGAATCCTTTCCGCAAGTATTTCTACAAAACCACAATAAATCTAATCTTATTGAAGTCTTAAGATCGTTAAGATCCTTGGAGAATAAAAAGATCCACCTCGAACATTACAAAAACATTATAGCAGATATATAATAATACAGATTTTATAGCACAGAAAAAAACATCAAAAAACCACAAGAAACAACTCTGCCCACCAACTCAACAGCTTAGCTTAATGTTACTCTCGTACGTAATTCCAAGTAAATCGGAATACATATTCCCGGAGCTACCGACGTCTAATGCTCAGCGCTCGGGAACGTTTTTGAACCGAATGTGGTAACAGCTGTCACTAAATCAAAATCACTAGCTCCCATACGGTATTGCCACAATTATCCGATCAACTAGACTGAAGGATGAAGGACAACCCTGCACTACGCCGCTACTGCTGGCATTCGGTCGTAATAGAACAACAGACGGGAAAAAGGGTCCCGGGAGCTTAAAATCGTGTACAAAATGGGCCCATTCCTAAGAGCTGCCCGTAATTAGACACATACGTACATGCTCCTGTGTTTTTTTTCCCTTTATGTTAATAAATCGACTTTAACTGTTTGCGGTAGAGCTTTGCCGCTTTGTGCGTTGGTTCGGATTCGTCGAACAGGGGAAGGGTTTGCCCCGTCAACACACCCGGGTGCTAAATTAATGGCGGCACCGCACTCCCCGTGTTCGGGATTGCGGAGTTGCACCGGTGAAGTCAAGAATAATTGCCACCAATAAATTAGCGGAGATTATTACCAGTAGTAATTTATTTATTTACGCTCCGTATTTATCGTATTATGATAGTGTGGAAAGCGCTGGAAAAGTTTTTCGGGCAAGCGTTTTTTTTTGCAACAATACCCATTCACTTGGGCCTCGGGTGTCCTTCGGTGACACCTTTCCGCGTGGATAGGGGGAGATGCCGCCCGGTACTATCGAAGGAATTCATCGGCTTTTTAGTCGATGGTAAATTACGTTCGCTCACATGAAGCGACGGAGCTCCATAACGGGAAGGTTGCTCTGGCTCAATTAACTCGGTTGCGAACCCGACGTACCATTTAAACTGTACCTTGTGGCCGTGCGTGGCCACTTGCGAATGCGATTGATTGAATGCTCACTCGATCGATCGTCGAGTATAATGTGCAAGAGAGTATGGGACTTTTTTGTTTTGTTCTGTTTCAGTTTCACTGTGATAATTGTAGTGCAGTTGGCAAAAGGTTAAAACTTCATCCTTTTTGTGCAATCGTGAACAAACCGTTCCAGTGCCGGTAGCTAATAACGATAATAGTAAGGAATCGCTCACCCACAAGGAGTGCGGGTGTCCTTCGCCAAAGTTGGACACTCGGGGCCCAATTAAGCAACGGTCGAATAAATCAACTCGGGAAAATGGGAGCAAAACTGATATTGAAGTACGGTACAGCACTGTATCACAAATCACCCTCCGATAGAACGCAAGCTCGGACCCGCTCGGACAGACGAGCCGACCCTCGTTGTTTGCGCGTTTGTTGCAGCGTGGAAATGATTTCTTCATTATTGAATTAGGCACAGGGCGTGCATGCGATATAATGCTTACCGACGTAAATGTCAGTGAGCATTAAGCTGTTCCGCGTTTAGTATGGGTTAATTGAATCGGTTTTCTTCTATTTCCGGTTCGTGCATAATGTCAACATATTTATGAGATTTGATTTTGTATCATCAAACGGTAGCGTGGGTTTCCATTTTTCGTAAGATTGGTAGTCACGGTTAAGAAGAATCGGTCATTTATGGTCATTTAGGTTGAAGCTAAAGGTCTCGTAATGTGTTTATCGACCAAAGAGTTACATAATTATGGTTTATATTATGAAATATTAATGAAAAATCAGGAAGATATCTTGGAATTAAATAATCGTTTTAGTAATTCTTGTGTAAATAAAATTCCAAGTTTTCCAAGAAAATTCCAAGTGCGAGCAAGAACTCTGAACCAAACAGAACTAATAATGCGTGGTGAAGTTGTTCAAATGGTGTATAAATGCTAAGGTCTTGGAAGGTTCTGTGGTATATTTGGTGGGACTTGATATTTAATTTTCCGTTATGAGTTACGTTGTAAAGCAGACATCGGCAACAACCGACAGAAAAGTTGAGAAAAACCTTAAGAAATTGAAACAAAAATTTGTTGGATCTCTAATGCTATAGCTTTTCGCCCATAAAATTACTGGTAAAATTCTAGGTTCTCAAAGGATTGAATATCAGTTAGGAAATACGGTACGGTATGTTTGGTGGGACTGGAAATATAATTAGCCATTATGAGTTATTGACTAGAATTAATGGATAGACCAGTTACGAAATATCTGAAGCAATTGAAGACTTCAGCAACAACGATTTATGGAACACATTATCCAGAGTTTTCCCCCGGAAAAAGATACTTTTAAATTATAGTCTCTCAAACGATGGAATAGCAGGTAAGAGGTTAATAATAGTCAGAATAGTAGGTAGTTATATGCATCACCATATACTAAAAATAAAGAAATGAAAACAAGAAACAGCAGAAGTGAGTTATTATGAAGTTACTTTACAAGTTGGGTCTATATTGGACAATTAGAATCGTAGCACATACTATATTGGAGATCACCCAACTGTTATACTGCTTGTTATACGCCTAATATACTCCACACACTCCAAGTCAAACTTAAAGGAGATCGAATGAAGCCTTGGACCAAGTTTTCTGGAAACGGAGTTGCATCCTGGACATGTCATTTAGACAAGCTCCTAACAGCAGGCTATGCAAGTAAAAGATACTCTAACTAATTTATTAAAAATTCTTGGTGAAATGATCTTCAATAGTACGGGGTAATAGTGAAGAAAGAGCATATTACAGGTCCAGATCTATTGTTTGGGAAAGTCTAAATGAAAGCAATAAGTTTATTTACTTTTTCAACATCTCAATACCTCATTTTGTTTCAGCTGTATTGCTTTTGCTTTGTCCCTTCGATGCTAGTGTCGAACCGTTTGTCAACTTGCCCGTTTTTGCGCTTTGTGTGCGCAACTTGCAGCCAACGGAATGCCGCATCAACCGCTAACAACTTCATCAATGCAATGAATCATAAACTAACATATGGTACGGAGTCGCGGACATGCTTGCGCGAATGTCTCGAACTCGCCACCATGTAAGACACGATCACGGTTGTAATTATCGGTTGCACAACCAACCACGATCACAAAGCGAACCCAAAGGTTGACTCTCTTCGATACCGTGCGCTGATTGTTTGTCGATCGGACGCACGTAAGGAATGCGCCGAGGACACACAGTCTTCCTTCTCCACGCCGATCGGTGGCGGTTGTCCGGCGGTAGAGAATAGAATGGCAAGAGCACAAGAAAAAAAAACGCACCACGCACCCGTCACGTTAAACAACCATCCAACAGACCGTCAGGTTGTCCAGTTGGCGTGTATGTGGTGACATTTTCATCTCACATTGTGTCCGTTTCGGTTGGCTTTCGGTTGGTTTCGCTGTCGTTCGCTCTCGAGCCCTTCTTTTGGCTGGCGCTGTTTTTATTTGGGTCTACTGCTCAACAATAATTCCATTGCTGCTGGATCGAAATGTGAAGTGAGGTATGATCTGTAGTTTTTTTTCTTCTTCTTCTTTCGGCCCAATAACGCTGGTGGATGATGTGTCGCCAGCATCATCGGACAATTCCTCGCCGGTGAAGTTATGTTCACACCGTACCACCGTGACACAATCGTACACAGCTACCAATTCCGATTGCATGTTGGAGGGTCAACAAAAAAGTCATGTGCCACTGTTGTCGACATTCTCATCCACCGACGACAACAACGTGACGTAGCAATGCGCTCCTCCTCCACAAAAAACCCTGATTGTGCAATAGGCAAAAAAGGAAAAGAGTTGCAACAAAAGTAAAAAAACAAACCACTAACACAATCACCATCACCATTTGACTGTCCACCGGGTGGCTAATAGAAAAACATCACAACCCCCCGGCACACCGCTGTTTTTTGCGGGGGAAAAAAGCGGGGAAAAGTGTTTTTCCATCCACCACGAATGACAACGCTAATAATGATAAAATATTTGGTTCACGTACGAACGAATTTTAAATTGTTATAAAATTTTTCCTACGTGATTTTCACGCTCAAAGTGGTGAGTTTTTCCGACCGAAAAACACACACACACACACGCGCTCATGCTGACGGGAATGCGGGACATGGTTTTTAGAACGCTCGGCTCTGGAGGGTGCCGACAACAGTGGCACCAGTTGTGGCTAAAGTGTCTCCCGGACGGAAATTACTCATTGTTGTGCCTATGGTGGTGGTGGTAGGGTGAGTGGGCCGAACCGGATGACCGGTGTTCGGGAAATGTTGCGGATGTTCCAAAACGCATCAACTGATGATGACATTCAGAGTTGCGACCATCGATCATAGCTGTCACCTTTTACTTCGTACTCTTGCTTGGGGATGCGTTCGTGTGTTTATCCGGGTCGCTTCAAATGCAGTAGCTCTAACAAAATTATTTGTTTAGACGACTTTGGAGTTAAATACCTTCAATAAAAACCATCCTCTTGAGAAGCCCATAACTCACGGCAGGTAACGTCCGCCTATTAGTATCAGATTTCGAGGCAACTCTGCTTCTTATGGCGTCGTAAATGGAGATTTTTTGCCAATCAAATCAACTGCACCGGTAACTGCTATGTAGCGTAATTAGCATTTAGAAGCCATTTATATGCTTCATCGCTGTGTTCATAAACATGTGCATCGGCACCGAGGGTACTGTCCCGATCTGTCCATATTCGGACGGTTTTTGCAAAATCGTCCTCAGCAAACGGAGTGCGCGTGACACTGCAGTCGACACAAAAATTGCATTCAATTCAAATGCATCTCACGGTTGCGCCGCGTAAATATGCACACTTCCCCCCCTCCCTTCCCGAGAGTGGGAAGGTTGTCGTCTACGTCATCACCTACCATCATCATCATCATCATCATTATCATCAGCATCAACAAGCGCACATCTCATCGCATCTCGACGGTAGCCTCACGGTATGCCGAGTAGATCAGTAGCGCCGTAGCGCATTCGTTTTGGGTGCAACTGCAAACTGCAACTACACTACAACTGCCGCCGGACCCGTCAATCAGACTTGCAGTTTGCAAATTATCTATTGCGAGCCGCTAATCGTGCCCGAGGGGAGTCGCCCTGTTCACAGACATAATCGATCATTTTTCCTGTGTTGTGGGAGAGCGTGGAACCGGGACGACACTAAAATATTTGGGATAATTTGAAGCCTTTTGTCCCAGCGGGGCGGGTTGGCGAAGAAGTTGCAATGCGTTTTTGGGTGTTGGTCGAACACAAGCTGGACTGTGAAATCGACTCCGAAGCGATGGCAATTAGGGTGGTAATTCACATACGATGACGAAGATGTGTGTTTTTGTTGAGGAGTTTAGGTGTTAAGCAAATGGATCGATATTGTTTTGTAGTTATAATTCTTCTGATAACTTACAACTTGGACCATACTAATTAAAATAAAAATGGAAACACAGTGGAGTCAGAAACCAAAAACAAACAAATGGAAACTGCAAAAACAAGAAATGCATATGTGCTCCCAAAGTCATCTTCTTCAAATTCTTGAAGAGAATAATATAGATGTTGTCTAAGTAAGTCTAAGTCTGAGTGGTCTAATGCGCTGAAAATTAGATCAGTGAAGACAATTATTCCTACTACTAATGAGATGTGAGACAACGGCCTAGAACAGTGATTGACAATCTTCTTAGAGCAAACAGTCCAACATCATACAAATACTTGAGGAATTGAGTTCGTGTGAGAGTATACCGAGTATTGCATCCGAAAATGTTCTTCTGTGTGAAGAATGTCATTAGAGGAATAGATTTTAAGTTACCATTCCATCAAGATCCTACTCTCTTTTAAGTGTAATACTGATAGTTGACTGCAATAGAACTAGCTATATGGTATGGAAGTAGCTATCATTTGTAGCGAGAAAAGTTATTTTCGACAAAGGCCTTAAAGTCTAGAATTTAAAGATGGCCGACAAGTGTCAAAAGTGTCAATAAGCTGATTGGCCTACTCTCCATACCTCCAGATCATAGACAATGCATCGGGAGTAATATAGAAGTTGGAGAGGTCTATCTAAAGAGGTTATTGGACGACAATCTAGAGCGTCTTCTATTGAAATATGCCTGTTGAAGAACCCAAGGAGCAAGCCGTTTTTATGTATGTCATTTGCAGAGAGTTGATATTTAAACAAAGATTGGTCCAATAGCTCTAGTTCTCGAAATATGATAGCTTCAGTTATTGGAAAATCCTAGACGAGGCTATTATGCTGGAGCACACTTAATTGTATCAGAATCTTCTTAGCAATAATACCTTGTTGTTCACTTGGTTTTATAAAAAAAAACCATATTCCTGAGGAGTAAACGTTGGAATTAGGCTCTCCTATAACTACTGATTGCCAATGTGAACATTTGTTGGATTATATCGAAACCACCAACTTTAACTTAACATATTCCTTGATATTGTTTTAATCATCCCATTTTGACACCATTAAGCTGCCCATGATGCATTTACGCACCGGTATCGGTGGTTTACACGCAGCCAGAGCCAAGCCTCAGTGTTAAGAGTGCACGGTACAAGGTACCACACCTACAGGCTTAGCAACTGCTTATCCCGTAACCCACAAAAAAGGGACCGACCCTGTCGGACACGCAAAACTCTGCCCTCGCAGAGACGGACCAAGGGTGATGAATCTTCCACCAGGAAAAAAAAAACACACCCTCCCCGGGTGTGATCGAGTAGCAAGTCAATGATAAATACCAGATTATATTATTTTTCTAAAATATTACAAATTGTTTGGTCGGCCCAGATGTGTCAGGCGGCTCACGGCCTGATGTGCGCGGGGTATGGTTCGCAAAACGATACTGTGCGACCCTTGCTACATTATCCCATTACGGTGGTTGCTTTCACCCTTGTTTTGGGCCACAACCATCATCATCGGCCCCGTTAGCTGCGACAAATGATGGGCACCTCTGGCTTTGCTTTTACGTTACTGCTCTGTTGTAGAATCTTTCCTTTTCTTCTCGCTTTATTTGTTCGTTCGCCTTGTCCTGTCAGAATGGTTTTTTTTTTCTGTTGCCCGTGCCGACAGGACCTCGGAACTTCCTGCCAAGCATAAATACGCACAAAAGGTAAGCGAAGAAAGGAAAAAAAAGAAATACGCACGCAATCATGACAGTCCTCCAGATTTGCCACTTTCCAGTGCCGTGTACTGCCTTTTTATCCGGGCCTTTGTATGGAGCTGTTTTGCTATTGAAAAGCTGAGAAGTCGCTTCCCTTTTTTCTTTTTTACACACGCGCTCAATGTCCTTTATTTCTGTGGGTTCTTTTGCGGAAGGAAGATCCGGGGAAACGGAACAGAAGAAGTCGTTGTTGACTTTTTTATTGCTATCTTGTCTTGCGTGCCCCCTTTCAACGCGACCGGCTGCACTTCTGCACCGTAACCGTTTTGTTGGTTTTAAGGATTACCGACAAATAAATCGCCCAACCTACTGTCCGGATCAGGCCGGGGGGGAGAACTGGAGCTGGAACCGTGAGCTGTCAGGGCTGCGTGAGTCGTCCTGGAAGTGGTACTGGATATCTGGGTTGGGAGGTGGGAATTAAAAAAACACACAGGGAAGCGATCTGATTTCAAACCCCTCGGAAGGGATTTTCGCCAACCCGCTTGACGCATTCACACCTTCCCCAAAGGACTCCTTATCGGGCTTGTTAGAGGGTTTGTAGGGATATTTTTTAGGTGCTCACCGCTTCTGCCCGTTCTGGTTGATGGATTCGATAAATTAAAATAATTTTTAAGGTTTGTAGAAGATTATAAAAGTGCGTGGCGTTAGGGCAAGCTACATCGGTGATGAGTAGACAGGTCCGAACGCGTTTGTCCTAATTATTAAGGGCAGATGTCACACTGATACTGTCCAATTGTTCGTTGTCATTCAGCGTTAAATACCTTTCTGTTGGATTTCCATTTTTTTCAAATCTACAGCACCAAATCTCGATGTATGCAAGGCATAAAATTATTTAATTCTTTCACAGCCATCGATTCGCCTGGCAGAGGCCTAAAGTGTGAAATTTATAAAACACATTTGGTTCTGGATGCACACGTTCGCACGGTCCGGGAGTGCCGGATTGACTCGAAACCCGCACTTCACACTTCGCTGAAACGCTGCCGGCGGATGGTTGAAGTTGATTAAATTTGAAGATTTTAATCAGACCCTCAGAATCGGCTGTGCGCAAACTTCGGGCTGTTGCGAACTTGCTGGTGATGAAGCAAACTTCGACATTCCAAACTGCTTTGTCGACATCACACACCGCTCCACCCGATACTGCCCGATTACACACTGTGGCTGTCCGTTGGCTGTCATTCGGAGATTAACTACTGGGTTTTTATTTCTTGCAGTCTCCCCGCTTCACAACGCACCCCAAAACGGTGAAGGTGTGACGCTGTTGCGGGTTCGGCTTTTATGGCATCGAGGGAACATCTCATGCGGCATGGAGATTGGGTCTTGATTGGTCTTGTCGCTTTCATCCTTTCATCGTTTGCGCTGAAGGATTAATTTCGAGGCATTTCGGCACATCATAATCGGGGCCGGGTGCTGGGATTGATTCAGTAGCGTAGAACGGTTTTGAGATAAGCTTAACAGTTTGAAGATTATTCGGGCGGAGGGTGAGAGAGTCAGTTATTTTGGAATAAAATTGTATTTATCCATCTAGCAAGTGTACTAAACATTGTGAATAGTGGTTTAAAGTTTAAATAGAGCAGAACAAGCCGTTTGTTTTTGAAATTTCTGAATTACACCATAAAATACACTGGTGGTCATAATTATAAAGGCAGAACTAGGCTTTTGCTATTTCGATTGATCAAGATGTTCCTAATAACGCGCTTCATTGCAAATCATTATGAGTTAAGTAATGCACGCGATGCACTACCAGCTTTAAGTCACAGTGAGTTATTTTAGTTTAATTTTTGTCATTTAACTGTTAATTGCTGTTGAGCTTTTTTTTTAAAAAAAACAACGTATTCAAGATTTTTATGACAAATACATTGAAAAAAGGAAGCAAAAAACAGTCAGTGAAAGAGTTTAATGACATAATTGTAATGACAGGTAGAAGGTTAGAACAATTAGTTGTCGAATTAATTTATTTTCGAAAATAGCATGACGAACTCTGTTGCGAATGCGTTCTTATCTGCGTCAATCTGGGTGGGTGAGAGTTGTTTCGGTGTGGATGCTCTCTCCGCTCTTTCGAAGCTTCGTCGGATCCTTCGTGCGTACGATCAGTAACGCATGGAATCAGTCTCATTTATATTGCTTAAAGGAATAATTTTAAAACTATAGTGTGAGCTGATGTTTCACATTTATTGGTTTTAAAATAAAAACACAGATTCAGTTTTCACTTATAGTCCTTAATGAGTTAAATTCGTGTATTAGAGTGACATTTCGCTCCTGTTTTAATGAGTCGAATAATGGATGGTGATTTCCTTTTAGCAATCAGTTTAATTTACAAAAAAATATGAAAGAAAAAAGGGAATGGCTTCTTTTCATGAAAGAGATTTCGTAAATAGATGATCCTTTATCAAGCATGTTTAGACAGTTTAGTGCAGTTCTTGAACCTCTTATAAAATCGATTCATAAGATTTAACAAATTGTCCAGAATCAAGCATATTTAGACAACAAGAAATTCCAGAACACTTAAATAAATTATCACACAATGTCGAATAGATTGCCAGAAACATAAAAAAACAGCAAAATACAATAAAAAATGAAATTGTCGCCGCAGCCTCCATTCGATGCGGCTGTAGATCAAATCCCATGTGGGACTGTTTTTTCCGTATTGAAGACTTTCTATCCAACTACGTGATATAATTGTATGGTCGGCATGACCAATAGATCGTTAAGCATAGAGAATAAGCAGTAAGTTTTAAACTTACTTCCATCACTGTTCATTTCCATAAATGGAGTTTTGGTAAATTAAATATTCATTTTAGATGTATTTGACTTTTGTTTACTTTTTTTTCTTGCAACCTGTTAATGGACTTGATGGAAAGGAGACTCCATGGGACGCGTTGAAAGCTCCCACACGTAATGAAGTGAACTATACATTGTGAGGATAGATAATAAACCGTTTTACTTTCTCCTGAGATGCCGATACGCCGTCCTACTATCCTCCAAACCCTGATGGGAATATAAGTTCATCTTGCACGTTTTAGTATCCTCTCCTTACCCATTCATCGAGCCTGCATAATAAGAAAGCTTAACCCACGATCATAATAACGGCAACCGTCGATGCAACATTGTACCGCTGCGACTTTGTGCAGCAAAGCATCGCCACGCCGCGATTGACGGACAGCGGCGGTAGTAGTAGTAAACCGCACCACCGAAGGTTATCATAAAAAAAAAACCTGCCCGGTCAGAAGTTTGCCGACCCTCTGACGGCCATGGCCATGGGAGTAAATTGTTAAAAGGGTCCGTAAAAGAAGGAAACCATATTCCAGTATCGTAAAAGTAAATAAAAATATTAAAAAGTATCGTAGCGTAGCTTTCGGGCCGACCGATTCCATTAGTGGGGCTCTGGCTGGACATTGCCGACTTCCTGACGGATCGACGGTTTTCGGGTGCTTTGATCACCCGGTGACCGGTTGTCTGTGGGTGTGTTTGTCGGGGCAATCGGCAGTGAGTTTCCACCACAAAGATACAGCAAGCTCGTTCTAAAAGCATTACTATTCGGACACAATCGAACGTTACAAACGGAATGCATTAATCAATGCTCATCTTTTCGGATGGCTTTGTGGTAGGGTGTTTGCTACCATGGTTTTGAATATTCCAATTTCGCCGCAGAACAATTGGTAGCCGAGTGTGGATAATAATAGAAGATCAAATAAAACCCAACATCCCATCCCGTTAGGCTCCACTGTGCCGAAGACCGAGTGAAAATGCAATGCGCATGTAAGTGTAACAGTTTTTCCAAGCGGGAAAAAGGCAAGGGCGCTGTAAAATTCCCAACCCCGAACAAGGGTTGCCATCACAAA
>AXCM01011776.1:0-11184 GCA_000473375.1 Anopheles culicifacies
TTTTTTTTTATTTTGTTATTACCATTATGCAGGTCGTTCTTCCCTTCTGTGTGTGCGTCAGGCGGCATGGCAGCTGGATGGTTTACTTGCGGGTGCATGCGCTCACTCATCCACACACAGGGCCGGAAGCGAATCGTTTTCGGCATCAGATGTGCCATCGTATTCCCACCACCCCAATTTGCCCACATTCGGCGCATCGTGCGCTCATGCGTCCAATGGTTTCCGGCAAGCCCCGGACGACTGATGTAGTAAGAGGAAGGGACAATATATATCTACCCCGGCCTTTCTCCCTTTTGAGACGCACCCCAAACCCGTAGGACACACAAAAAATAAGCATTAAAAGAGACGGCGAGGTCCATAGCATATATAAATGGTGCCGCTTCCGGCGGATGTGCGTAGGAAAACCGGGCAACACACCAGTAGCAGCCATTTGCATTTCAGAATAAGCGCGCTGTGTATTGTTAACCCTAGGAAAACGTCGTTCGCATACATTTTTGGTACGTTACCCACTGCTGGGTTTTGCTACTTAGCATAAGAGACGGAATTGTTTGCATGTAGGCTTGGAGTGTATGCACCGTGACGTAGACTCTCCCCTTCTCCCTAACTGCAATCTATTGTTTGCAATTCAAAGTCTAAAGTCTGGAACGCGAAGATAGCGATTTTATCTGAGCGAGGCCAAGATAACATAGCAGAGATCGAAGTTCCTGCAATGCGCAGACTTCTTGGAACTGAACTTTATACTACATGAACCTTAATTAGACCAGCATTTATCGTATCTTACCTTTGCAAATTCCCAGAATCGTGAGCACGTATATCTTAGTGTAGATGGATAGGCTCCAATAAATATCAGCTTATCTAGGTGTTCGTTTTCCTTTGGTTTATAAATACTGTGATAAATTCCTTATTCAAGAACTAAGATATTGTAACACACACACACACACGCACACCTATCCTGTGTACTTGATGCTTATCAATATCAATAAAAAGACACGTAGCAACAATTAGAGACACACTTCAAAATAGGTTGGCCTTCGGATGGGTAAAGTTGGTAAAGCGTGTAGCTTTTACTACGCAGTTTCACAATTTTTCACAGGAACAGTATACACTTGAGCAGGGATAGTTTTGTGTTCCACTTGGTCAGAGTCCAATTTGGTCCCTTCTGCTGTGTTTTGTATAACGCCACTCCTGTCTACCAAGGGGTGTTTTGCGCACTTTCTACACACGATAGGCGTAAACACAAACACTACCCGTACACGTTTGAGCATTCGAATTATTCAGGGTTGTTTCCTGCGTACACGGGTTGCACGAAGGAATAGATCACTTCCGCTTTTTCTGTACTATATGAAGCGTTTGTTGTGTTACACGCACTTTTCCTTATAAGAACTCACACCCCGCATTAACGTAACGGTGTACACAAACCAAACGGGGGTTAGCAATACGAGTGAAACTTTGTGTATGTATACTAGGGTGGAGGGTGGGATATGCGTACCAACCCTCTCAGCAGTGCATTGATGTGTGTGCACAGCGCGCTATCGCTGAAATGATGGAAACGACCTTTCCGAAGTACGTTCGACTTCGTACTAACGGCTGCGATCGATCGAACACCCTGCAAACCAAAAGGGGCCTTCTGTTTTTCTCGGCGTGTTTGGAATGCGGCCCTTCAACCTCGTTTCAAGGGTCGTCGTCTTTGTCTATCGCTGTTTCTCGCTCTCGCACACTGTCCCAGTCACTCCTGCATCCAACAACAAACAGATGCGCTTATGCACACACACACACGCGCACACCACTGTGAGCTAGAACTGTTTGTGTATGTGTGTCTGTCAGCATATCCGAATGTAAACAGCTCTCACAGCTGCGCATTGGAGTGGAAACTCGGTACACAACAGCTTCGTCGATCGTCGTAGTAGTAGTAGTGGTGATATTGGCAAGAAGAAAATCCTACACACATTCAGAAAGGAATTTTCATGGGAACGGAACAATTTCCATTTAATTTTCCACACAGCCGTTCAGCCACATTCTGTTTGAAAGGATTTACTCCACTTTCAGCATGTTCAAAGCACAGCTTGAATGCTTCAGTCCAGTACAGGTAAAGTACCTACATATATCTCCTCCAGTTAAACTGGTTGCAAACTTGCCCTCTCACGACAACATACGGACAGAATGTGCATTCGGCCACAACTGCACTTCAGGCAAGTTGCACAACGCGATTGCTTTTTACGGTCATGCGCAGCCTCTCTAATGACTGCAACACGAAACTACCCCCAAACAGCCAGCCAGCGACGGGGCCATACGAAACGCAACCAATACTACTTCTACTTACGGCAACAATTTAGCGCCCCATAGGCGAATCATCTCCGACTAGTGGAGGCCACCAGCACGAGATGTCGTGTTATAACGACACCA
Organism: Anopheles culicifacies; assembly: GCA_000473375.1. Lineage (NCBI taxonomy): Eukaryota > Metazoa > Arthropoda > Insecta > Diptera > Culicidae > Anopheles > Anopheles culicifacies. The sequence continues at coordinate 2,404 of AXCM01011776.1, forward strand.
AACCGCCCAGCAACTTCCAATCTACACTGCTGGCTATGGCCTTATCAGAAACAAACAACTGATAACAGCTTTCAAAAGAAAAAAGAAATGTTGCTAAATATTGCAGATAATAACATTTATCATGTAGTAGAATGGTTCTGCTGTTGAGTAAAATCGACTCAATTCGAAGGCACATTAAGAAAACAGATCTCTCATACTTTACAGTCTTTTATACTGCAAGGGGATGATTGGGGGCGCCTCTCTCATTCTTTGGTATTTTTCCCAACCAGACGATGCATGGTGAGGTATGAATGAACTCATTCTACATCACGGTCGTCCCACCAACACCAATACACATCAAGAGACGGTTGTGCTTAGCGTCTCTACTGCTAACAACATTCTTTTCTAATGCACACACCCATACAGCTATACGTAGGGGTTCAACGCCGAAGAATGCAGTTCGTGCTTCTAAGCTCGGCAGATTTTTTTCTATTTTTTTTCCGTTTCAGTATAATGCAATTGATAAAAAGTAGTTTGGTGGAAAATCCCCACATGAATGCAAATTTGACACTTAAAGTTTATCAAATAAGAAAATAGGTACACAACACCAAGAACTGAAAAAACAGGAAGGTATCGTAGTTGCGTAAATATCATGTAAATTTCCATTGTTACGGTCTGTTTGCTGTATTTTTAAGTTTAATTTAATGCTAATCGTTTTTTTATTGAAAGGCGAACGACTTATTCGCCATTTGAAGAAAAAAACGGAGTAAATTTTATCAAAAGTTAAATAAAACAATAGAAATTTAATAACATAAACTTAAAGCAAGAAAAAAAGTTGAATAAAACAAGAGACTGACAGAAAAAACTAAAAATAATGCACAATTACCATAAAATTTCCACTGGCCACAGAAAAAAAGGCGAAAACTACAACACAAGTATACACACAGAATGGAAATGGAATGTTTAGCATCGGGCAGTATAAGTTCGCTCTGAGGGTTTTCCTGTGGGTGGTGGGTGCCTGTCCAGAACACGGCGCTGAACCACCATTCAATAGCAAACGAAACGAAGAATAAAAAAAATAAATAAATAAATGCCAATCTGCGCCTCTCGCTCACGTATCATGCGAAGAAAGGGAAGAGAAACACAGGAACGATCGTCTTACAGCTTTAGAATGGTTGAGGAGGGCCGTGGACCGACCACACACCACCCCAAAAAAAACCAAATGGAAGAGATCGAGAATGGAATTCTTTTGAAATTAACCCCCCCATCGAAACGAATTATGTGTGGGAAAGAGAAGCGAAAGAGAAGAGGGAATAAAAACAAGCCGACAGAGCATAAAAGTGCTAACAATAAGATAGCGCAGCAAGCGAGAGAGATCATAAAGGGCGCATATACGGGCGAAACATAAAAAAAGAGCATAGGAAAAGCATGCTAGTGGAAGAAGATGAACAAGGAACCAGGGCAACATGAGAAATACCAAATTTGTACGGGAGCATAACACAACCAAAAACGCACGCCAGTAAAGAAGATCCCAACTATATGCATTCGTTTCGTTCTCTCTTCTTCTCTCACTGATTTCCTGCTATGTTGCGTGTTTTTTTTCGTTCTGTGTGCTCATGTTGCTGTTCATTCTTCTTTGCTATGTTGCGGCTCCATTCTGTTTTTCTTTCTTCTCTTCCGCACTCTTTCATTCACTGTTGCTTTCTTGCTTTACTCTTGCCCATTTCGTTCTCATGCTTTAATCTTCTTTGTACTATGTTGTTGGGTGTTTTTTTTCCTTCATTTCCTTTTTGATGATATTTCATTCTTGATTACTTCTCCCTTTCCCTTCGATCGCGTACGATTATACGATCCCGTTTGATGGCGATGTTTGTGCGCTTGCTCTTTCACTCTTCGCCTTTTCGTAAAATGCAGTTTAGTTTTCACATGATTTTTTTTTTCTTTTTCGATGTGAAAGTCCCCTTTATGACCGATTGCCACAGGCGCACGACTATGGTGCCTGCTTTTTTCCCAAGGGAAAAGCAACTCCTCTACTTTAGTGAAGACCACCGGTTTGCAAACAGCCAGCACAGGCAAGGGCTGGGGGATTTGTAAAAACCACATTTGCCATCGCGTTTTTTTTTTGCTTTTTACGACGTTCGCATATCACGCACACACCGCTTTAAAGAACTCGGAACGAATTGGTCATCTCCCGTATGAGCACCTTTACCAAAAATTCGTGCGATCGCGATTAACTCGCTTTTGGCTTAAATACTATATCCTTTTCGGCGTCTGTTTTCCCTTCATTCATATGCTTGTGTTTTTTTTTATTCTCTTGGCTTTGATGTTTTGTTCTAATTGCATTTAAAAGTTCCCTAGAGAAAATAGAACTATAGCGAATGTAAATGGAAAAGAAAGTATGGGAAAGTTTCAAACAAATTATTGGAACTTAATAGACGGAAATGCAAAAAAAGTTGTCGATAAAGGGACAATAGCATCATCGGTTTCTATACAAAAGAACCGGAGGACTGACTCTCGAACTAGGTGATCGGTGATCGGTCCTGTTTGACCACAGTAAATACTAAACCAAATCCAACGAGCCAAGGTGCACATAAAAAACTCCAAAGAATCAGTTTAAAGATTAATTTACAATTTAATGTAATTAAGATTTAGGTTAAACCGAATCGGAATTAATCATTGAACGTAGATTCTTATTTGAAAATAAATTAATCTTACTACTAAATCTTTTACTCAATTCATATGTGTGTCAACGTTTCAGCGACAATTAACGTTCAAGTGTTGAAATCATTTTTTTTATTTTATCTACTTTCCGGTTGCATTCGTTTAGTAAATAATGAGTGTGATTTTATGAGATAAAAATATACTAAAGCCCACACAAACAAGTTTGCCCTGGTAAAAGATGGCGCCGCCGATGCGCCATTAATGGTTTATGATATTTTCGTGCATATCTCAGATTACATTCTTCGATCGTTCCTTTTTCCCACCACATACGATGGACGCCAAGGATCGATGGGAATATTTTTGTCAATCGTCTCACATTGGTATTATCTCACCCTAGGCAAGAGACGGTAAAATATCCCAACCAGAATAAAAATTTATCCTTCCGACCAGATTCTGTGAGCTTCGGTTTTTGGTTGCATCAGCTATAAGACTGTGAGAGATTAAGTTGATATAGCAAAAACAAAAAAAAAACAATCAAAGAAAATTGTATAAGACAACCAAACTCATTCATTAGAATGAAATTTGGTACGCAGTATTGAAAGGAAACATAATTTATTTACGAATCAAATACTTGCAAGGGTTTGCTTTACGTTTTATGAATGAAGCGAACAGCATTCATGGCACAATGTTGCACCGCAAGCAGCACTATTTTAAGCTGTTTCTTTGCCGTTCGTCTCCTCTGCCCCAAACCGTACCCCACTCACATTTCATACGTAAGTTATCAATTCATAAATAAACAAATTTCCAAGAACAACAGCATAACCCCTTTTCTAACATTCCACAGTACCATGCACGCGGATGCATTAACCAGCACCACCACTTATGGTTAAATCGATGGAAAAATGGTTTAAAGCTTAATTTATTAGAAGCCAGATAAGATTTCCTAATGCTTACGCGCAGATCATGAATGAAAAACAATGTCTGTGTTTGTGTAACCCCGCGCTGCCATCCGCCTCCTGCCGTCCCGTACCGAAATATGAATGAAATTAAAATATTTGGTATCTCAGTTTCCCAACGTTCCACACGAAAGGATACGAGAGAAGGCAACGCAGCACAAAACGCAAAGGACATCCACTTGAAATCTCGGCGTGGGAATCGGCATACGTATTTACTGCGTGAAAAAGCCATTTCCTCCGAGTGTAAAGGAGGCGGCTGCAGCCATATGGTTTCGATCATGCGTCTTACATCCTACCAACCCGCTGGGCACTCACACTTCACTTGCCGTATGGAAAATGACGATCGTGAGAATGAATGCAGTGTCGCCGTCGTTGGGGACCAACAGAGTTAAAGCCGATCGATGAATGAATCGGAGCAAACACGAAAACATAGACGCAGCAGTGTGTGAAGTGTTTTGGGTAATCCATAACTCAACCTCTTGGGCAATGTATACTTAAGCTTAACACAGTAATCGGCATAGGCGATCGCTGCAGTCGCGATGTATTTACACCCATAGAAAACTGGGCCTCCACATAGCAAGCAAAACTACATATGATTCTCCGCACTTGTCAGCACCGGAAACAAACCGTAACCATTCATAAATTACCCGTCCCTACCTCGTGGGTTGCGTCACCATTTAGCGCATGTACGGCACCGAATTTCTTTGGAAGTATCGATGAAGACAATCCGTTGGACGGTTCATATGAAATGGCATGTGATCAACATTACGTAACTGCAAGGAACTGCACTGCTACAACAGAAAAGAATTTTCCATAAAAAGTTAGCACTCATTCTCCTTTCTTCTCGCCAACGATCAAAATAAACAAACTCCCTGCACTTAAGGACCCTTCCAGGAAGGACACGGACAGCATGAGGAGCGAAAAACAATAACCGGCTAACGCAACATAAATCGGAATTCTTTCGTGCTGTTAACGGTACCGACAGTCCATCCATAAACGGAGAGGGCAAATCCTTTAGGGATTAGTTTTTTTTTTATTGTAAAAAAATATCGAAGTAAATACTTCTCTTTTTGTAAAGAGAATATTATAACAACAGAAAATATAAAATTATGTTGCTTCATTGATCAAAGATAAAATCAATTACTTCTTCAATATATGCATTCAATACTGCAGTATGTAGAAGTATTTCTATGAATTTGCTCGCAGTTATCTCCTGAAAGCAAAATTTGCCCAAAAACAACCAAAATTATAATCAATATAAATAGCATTTGTACAATATAATACACACTTAACGTATCAGAAAGGTTAAACTTTTAACAAGATTCTATTAATTGGTAAATATTCTAATCATATTTCTTTGGTATATTCCCATTTCCCATCATCTCCAATCGATCCTTAATGGTTCGTTTAACATCATTCTTCGTCTTCTTCGATGCGCCATCATAACCACCCACAAAATGTGTTCTCGTGAAGGCGTCACATTCGATGAGAAGCGGAAAACCGATCGATAATGTCTAAATTTCACACTTCACACGCTCGCGCACACACTCACGCACCACAAGCACACCTTCCTCTCGAAGAACAAAAAACTCGAAGGAACATAAAATACATTCTTTCCTTTCTTGTTTCGTTCTGGTTCTTCGTCCATCAGAATGTATCCTCCGAAAGGGAAAAGGCAATCATAAAATCTTCCACAAAAGCCAGTACAAAGTCCAAGGAAGAGCGGAGGAACGGAACATTGACGTCGGAGATGGAGAGGACGAAGCGACAGAAGGAGCTGAGCGAACAGTAAAAAGCGGCGCCTTGGCAGGGAAATTCCCTCACATACCAACCACAACGACGTGTGCATAAAGCAATGCAGACACAATTTGGTTGTAAACGCATGACCAAACCCCCAACGTAAGCGGCAAAAGAGAAGAGGTGCCAAACCAAGGGCGATATCTTTGAGAAGATGCAATATAAAACCAGGGAGAATGCAATCGCGATGGAAGGCAGAAGATTATTTACTCCTTTCTCGTCTCCCTCCCTACTTTTGGGTGGGATCCTCCTTTCTACCCCGCAACACTGTGCTAAGAAAGATATGGGTGAAAAAGGAAAACAAATCGTACAAACAACATTTTCTGTGGCTCCTCTCACGTTTTTCTTATCGATCTTCGTGGTCCAAGATGTCGTTCGAAGTTAAGCCCCCGGGGGTTGCGTCACTAAAGACACACCCTTTCTCTCTCTCTCTCTCTCTCTCCCTCTCTCTCGCTCACAATGCACACAAGCGTCTTGTATCTTAACGCACGTCTCATTGGCCGGCCGCCTTAAGAGGAGCTAATCATAAATTTTTATGCATTCCCATAAACCGTCCGAAGATTTGATGAACGAGACCGCCGGTCGTAGGTGTTTTCCGTGTGGGCGTTATATGTGTGTGCTCGTTTATGGCAAGTGCTGTGGGTGGGCTTTTTATAGACGCTGGTGTATTGAAGGTATGCGCGATAAACGATGTCGTCCTGTGACCGTACATCCCTATGTCGATTCGTCTGCAGGCTACTTGAGTTAACATACATGAGAGACTCTGTACGAAACATTGCAGATGTTAGCTTTGTATGAACAAGACTTTATACATAGGAAAGTAATTTAAAACAATAAGCGAATAATAGGATTTTTCTTTTCCAGAACTTTTCGTCATTTTATCAAAAATGTTTAATGTGTTAATCATTAAAGCTTATCAGGTCATATGATTCCACAATCTCAGATTTGGCACGATAAGTAAATAATACATCGAAGGCTTAAATGGCATTATGACTTTCGAAATGTGTTTTAATCTTTTACAAGATAGTATTCACATTTCGTTCCATTATTCTCCAACATGCAATCTCTGAGCTCCAAGTAATACCACTTTCGGAATACGTGACCGTTTGCACACGTCTCCACTGAGCTTTCCATGCACATGTGAGAGATCCGTGGTAAAGTCCAAAGAATTCACGATGAACAGACCTCGAACGATTCCATGAGACCAAAGTTAAGCAGGCAAGGAAAACGGAGCTGGAAAAAGTAAACAAAATATCTTAAAATATTCCAATGTCTTGATGCGTTCCGTTTGAGAAGAGCACAGTGCGTCAACGAACGAAACTGTGGGCTTGTGTGGCAGCACAGAGGTTGTACAGCCATCGGCAATCCACCTAGAACGCCAGACAGACTTCCAGGAAGGACAGATTTAGCTTTGGCCGCGGTGGCGGCAGCGGCATCCGCTTTTGGAGAGGCCACTTTATCACCGTCATGTATGCTCCCTTCCTTCTGCTTCGATCGTTCTCGGTGAGTCCTTTTGCGCTTCGTCTTCCTGTCTGGCCGATTGCCGTCCTCCACTCATCCCTATTGCCGTCCGGATTGTGATTGCTCTCGGTGTCTTCGTCGTGTCCTTACAGGGGTCCCTTAAAATCTAGCGGACTCACAAGACACAGACGGCAAGCATTGCTGCTTCTTATGTTCACACCGGTTCCCTTATACCCTTGTCCTTCTGCAATTGTTGGGAGATGCTGAGTTATTCTGCTTTTATTCTCATTTTCTTCTCGACGATCACTAACGAGAATACGGCGAACGAGGATCAAACATCGCGGCAGGTACACAACAAGATGATGCTGCACACACACGTTTTTCTTCTCTCGCCTATCGCTTCGTCTGGAAATAGTTCTCTCTATCTCTCCATCTCTCTCTCTTCACATTTTTACAGAACCCGAGATCCTCGGTGGATGAAGGTGAACGGAGCTCTGTGTCCACCGGGCCTTGATGCGTTTTTTCCCACCGAATCAACACCGCCAGCCGCCGCACAACAAGACTGTAAATATGCCCAACATTTCTCAGGCGAAACGGTGGTGGCGTGGCGATGGATCTGATGTGCTGGTGTGAGGTGGTGAGTTTACACAGTGCATTCCAAAAAACCAGTTACCTTTCCCGTGTGCTTTCGCCGGGCCAGAAGCGTTGAGCATGACCGGTCGAAGGTTCTGCTTCTGGGAGTTCCCAAAACCGGTGCGCCTTCTTCCCGAGGGCCGGTTTAAGCGTCATTCGCAGAGAAACGTGCCTCGGCATATTCTGACATCAAGCTGCGGTTACGAACAAGCTACAGCTGTTAGTAAAAGCAAGTTCTTTTTCCAAATATTTTCAACTCCAAGAATGCTTTTGTGTAATATTATTCTCCAAGAATATAAACCCAACTATTGAACCAATAAATTAGAACATTCGCCAGAGAAGCATATAAGGAGATGTTTAATAGTAATAAGTAAATAAAAACCAACCGAACGAATTACCTCCCGCTGCATAATAGTAGTAGTTGGAAGTCTTTCCAGCTATAGAAATCTTTCGATAGAGTACACCCATAGCTATGCGATCGTTCATCGATTGAAGAACATTAATCTTCATCTCCAGGCGCGAGATAGAACCACATCACATCAAACGCCAATCCGACCGCCACCTTCAACGACCCGCAGGAAGTGTAGGGCGATGAAGAATAAGCCACCATCGTCATTCCACGCACAGAGAAAAAAAGCCCTTGCGTCAGTAAAAAGGAGATAGGAAAACAACAACAAGAGATCCAACAGTTCGGTCAAAATATCGATCAACAGATCAGCAGTTTCCGATCGAAAACGATCGTAAAAACTTGAACCTTAACCGGCGATTAAGGTTCCCAGTCCACAAAGGGTAACATGGAATACTTGCTGGAAGAGAAAACACCTTTAAAAGGGTGTGCTGAGATCGGTAATGGATCATCATCGGATCCCGATCGTGCGGAGAATCTCTATAGTGTGTTGCGATAAATCGAATCGTCTTTCACGTTTATGTCTGTTTCTTCGGACGCGGATACTCTTTTTTTCCTGGGCGCCGCAGTTTTTATTCCACTCACCACCCGGCGTTTCCCGGCGTAGTAATCGATAAATGGTCACTGTTCCAAGAAACCGAATGGTGGCCACCCGAACCCACAAATTCCTTACCGCTTTTATACCATCTGACTGGATACTGGATTGCCACACGGGCAAAGATCATCGATCGATCGTAAAATAAGCGATCGAAGGGTGAAGAGTAATTAACCGGAGAATTCCCATTCCGACGCTTATCAACCGAGCTTCCTATACTGTAAAAGGCTCCTACATAGCAACGCGATTTGGAAAAGTTTCTTTTTTATGGGAGAATACGTTAAGCACAGATT
>AXCM01011812.1:0-11871 GCA_000473375.1 Anopheles culicifacies
ACAGCGTGTTATCGACTTTAGTATCTTATTCATTGATTATTTCTTCATTTACTCATACATGTTTTTAATAAATTATTACTGCATATTAGAGGCAGCTCTAACAATTTTCCGTTTATCATGTGGGGACAGCTCTTGTGCATGGTCAGATAACTTCCGGCGCCCATAGGCATGAGGATTTTACATATAATTATTAACAGGTCTCATGGATCTTCCTAAAATAACACCAATCTTGGTTTGATTTGCCTTCAGCTGAGTATGCCTCCTTATTTGACCAATTTATAGCTGTTTAATTTTTTGCCCCGGCCTATTATTTATACTAAATGACTATTTTTGAGTAAAACAATAGATTTAACTACGATACATGACTAGACACTTACTTCATTTACTCTCATTTTTATCGATTTGCAATGGTGAGGCTATCATTTTGGGGCACCTGGTTTTTGAGTTTTTTGTCATAAATACATACATTTTAATTGTTTGCCAAAAACTAAATTGAATATGATTTCTTATCCAAAATTACACATATTTCTTTCAAAAAATTATCCTTATGGCCAATCAAACCTGCGTATGGTAGAAAAAAACAGGGTGATGCTATCATTTTGAATCGCAGTGTACATTAGTTTTGAAGAACAACTGACTGCACAATATGTTCTATTAGTCCGTCTTAAGCCAAAACAAATAAGTATAACGGTTGGCCAACGCAAGAGCATGCTTCGTACAACAGTCCATGGGAAAAACATGGTGTGCTCAAATCTAGTCCGTAGACTTACATGATTTGGCCTTGAGACTTGTTGATGTTCCTGGCAAATGGCAATCTGATCTGGGGCGTCACTGGTTACTATTGAAATCGTGGAAGCAGAACATTTTCATTTTTTAGTTTTCTATTCAAAATGGTGCCTTCGATAATGTTTTTCATTAGCTATTTAATTACTAATCGCGTGCCATTGCACAGCCATGGTGGATTCAAATTTCTTAACTGGATATCCAACTATTAGCCGATGAAGATGAGTTGGGATTCCTGGCAAATCCAGTCACTTCAATAATTATGTTGGATAATACACAGCTTCGTTGACATCGCTAAGCGTATCAACCGACTTATATTACACCAAGCCGCCTGACAATAACTGCTGAATGCATTCTAAGCCGATTACACCAAAGCACAATTTAGGATGAACTGAATATTGTATATCTGGCTCGTGTTGAAATGCGAGGCGAAGGAACCAAGTGGAAGCAAATATACGCTGAACCGGCTCATGTTGCTGGTCGACTTCTCTTCTCTGATTCTCCGATTGTCGCTGTTTAAATTTTGCGATTGCGAAGCAACAAATTGTGTGATTGTTCTTAAGGCTTTACGAATATTTCACATATTTGTTGCCGTTCTTGTGCGTACGTTGGAGACCTAGGCCAACATTTTCTTGATCATGGTTCACGGTTTAGCCCTTTTGGATGTTAGCTGCACATTATGTGTGCCCGTGATCTTCTCACTATTTACTGAGTACTACCTACGTTAGTACCCATCTTGGTTCTTTTTCATTGCCTTGGATGCGTCAAAAGCCAAATACTTTTTTCGCATTGTAAAAAGAAGTTTAAGAGTTTTGATGCTAGCCTTACTGATATTTAACAGTTCTAAGAACTTGTATTGGACATAAAGTATGAATTGATTGTCCTACTAGCATTCCCAATCAGTGGTGGTTCAAGCTCTTTGGAGGCCCCAGGAAGAATGGCATTTGAGGCCCCCAACATTATGAATCCTTGGTCCTTGATCAAAAGGGGGGGGGGGGTGTTCCCGCTGAACGATGAGGCCCCTGGCACCGCCAACTCCGCCCATAGGTTAATCCGCCACTGAACCCAATAGTTAACTTTAAGATTCAATGTCTGTTACGCTGCCAATTCGTCTACTAGTGGAGGATACTTTTCGGACTCACTGTATAGATATTCTTACACCCTGATTGGTATATCATACAATGGGCTTAAGCTGACTTATTGACAATTTTGTTTGAATACTCAACCTATACACTAAACAGTATAATGTACAGTAATGCTATATTATTTGAAATTTTGAATGTTAACATGTTTTTTCCCCGTATGATTAAATTTATGTTAAAGTTTACCTGAGGTTTAACAAAGTAATAGAATTTGCGTTCAAGGTAAACGCTTTGAAACGTTTAATATAATGAATTCCTATTGACGAATGAAATGAACTGGGTGTAATTTTCATTTTCAAACTTAATTTTTTTCCCCCGAGAAGTCTTATCGACAAATGTTTTGACAGTATCTTTAAATTTTTTGTTTTGTTCTCCAAAAACTAGCAACAATAAAATATATTGAAAAAAAAATGCTTTGCTTTATATTTTCTATCTCTACAAACGCCATATCCGGGTATCCCATACATTTTGTATGAGGAGCAGAACTTTTACGTTATATGAAAAACCTTTAATTTTTTATGCTTTCATTTATTATAAGGTACGCTAGTGCGCACAAAGTGATATCGGTGGTTTTCGTGCATTTTCCAGAGATTTTAGTGACATCTTCGTTTATTAGGACTGATTGGGATGTAAGGGAAATCGCAAAATACGATAGCTAAATACGATTGTTGTGCGAAAATAGTAAATTAACTTATATAATTCCGATTTATTCTCGATTCGGATGGAAAGTAATGTCTACTCTTGTAGTTTAAATTTAAAATTTTTATATTTAGTACATGTGCATTTAGTAGAATTTTAACGAAAAAGTTCTGCTCCCGATACACAATGTATTCGAAACTCGGTTATGCAGTTTCTGGGGGTAGAGGAGATGAAGGTGTGAATATTGGTAATTGATACAACGGTTAATAATCAGTCACATCGTACTTTGTTGGTAAATGTTTGCGTGTATGTTCTACCTCCCGACGGTTGGCTGCTATATGCAGGGGTGACCTAATCATGTTTACCTCTGTCTCTAGGTCTGTCTCTAGGTTCTGTCTAGCTGATTGTTTGTAGCTCTGTACCTAAACATCCTTGACACTCTCTGTGTCTGGTATCGTTCGAACAGTCTAGAACGATGTCCAGATTAATGTCGTGTGATCTCGAATGTTTGATCGACCTTCGGAACTACACTTTTTGTGACACTCAACTCAAAACCTTGTCGTCTAGTCTGGAGTATGCTTAGGTAATTTGAACGCCTCTTAAGAATGCAATACTCACAATCAGTCTTCAATGTGATTGCTCTGTTATCATTCTCGACGTCTGCGAAATAGGTTAGCTCTCGACCTTTAAAGACGCATCTGTTAGACATTGGTATTCCTATGTGCCGATCCCGTTTCCTCCTGCCGAGCGAGATACCTCCTCTATAGATTAAGATTAAGACACAGCTTTGTAAAGCCCGTGATATCAACAAACATGTAGCTAATATAATATCGATTTTTATTGTGATTGTGTGCTTCTGCACGATCCGAGATCGCAGCTGAGAAAATAAGTGATAGCATATTTTTGTTCAAACAGAACACATTTCTAAGCTGCTGCACACTAGAAATAGTTTTCCCAGCTGGTATTTAGGATCATGTAGAAGCAAACATGGACGACAAGCGACAATTTGATTCTACTGATAAAGATATAACTTGTACAAATAAGTCAGTTCTCATAAGTATAATAAGTTATCAGATGAGCCCCCCCCCCCCAACCTATTGGGACCTTTTAAGAGCATCAATGCGTGCTTTTAAGGTTTTGTTAGAGCACTCGGGTAAGTTAATCAATACGGTACAAGCAATATTTCATGCTTCGAAACATCAGTCAAGTCCACCGGATAAGACAAATATGGATTCAACAAATGCCTAGTTCGTTTAACAAGAACATTTTAATTTAAATTAAGCCAAAGAGCTTATGAATCGCAGTCCAATACCAATGCTAGAGGACAAAACCATCAAAGAATGAGAAGAGATTCAGGATCTTAGACCCGCCACATGATGCCCACTCAACCAAAGTTTTTAGCTACCAAAGATTTTAAATATCCTCCTTCCCAGATCACTCCTTCTAAGAGCGAATAAAGCTCTTCCCACTTCACACAACTGCACAGGATAAAAGATATGTTTTTATTTCACTAATGTATAATACTTATTTCACTGGAGCACGCAGCACGTGCAGGTGATAAACACGAGAAGCAAAACGCTTGCTAAACACTATAACGATGACGATGTCCTTTGGTATGTCGCTGCGAAAACGGCGCTGTTCAGGTCAGCTCAGTCAGTCAGTTGCGCTTCAGTACAGGAACACCCGGCGATGGTTAAGCTTCTGGACGGGCCGGTAGTTGTTCACCATCTGTCCGGTTGACGATTGGAGCCGACGGAACTGCTTCATCTCCTTCTCCGTCACCAGCAGCGGTTTGGTGGCCACGATCCAGGTGACCGTCTCGAGACAGGGCGGTGTCGTAAGGCTACCTTCGTACGAAAAGTATGGCCACTCGATGTCTCCGATCACCTCGTACAGCGGGAACGTGTCAATGAACGGGATCGTAAACTCACTGTCCGGTGTGACAATGTTGCGCAGAAACCGAGTCCAGGTGTTGAGCTGCTCGTCCACCGAGTGTTGATAGATCTCGTAGAACAGACCCACCACCGCTATGCCGTCCACCTGCTCCCGAGCGTCCTGGAACGACTCGTACAGCCCGTTGTAGAACACCAGATGAATTTCCATCGGATAGCGCTGGTAGTCGTACACGTGTTCCGAACCAACGGTACTATTCACACCCCAGTGAAAGTGGAACTGCTCGAACAGATACTTGGTCTTGAGTGGACCGCCACGGAGCACCGGTCGATCACCGTTGCGCCAGTTGTACGTAAACTTGGCCGAATGTCCATCGTTCTGCAGCAGAATCGACTGTGGCAGGTTGGTTTGTCCATCGAGACGTAGCGGACGCTTGCGGGTCACGAGCTGTGCATTGCTAGTGTTCAGCAGGATGGGACTCTGATACCGGCCTCCGCAGCGTGCATCTACCCGGTACCAATGCGAGGGTCCATTTTTGTCTTTCGGATTGTAGGAGAAGCTACCCGGAGTGGCTTTTGACTTTTGCCTCTCGAATACTGGTTCCGGCTCGTTAGCTTCCGCTAGGTCTGCTTCTGGATCGGGTGGAAAATAAAAGTCCGGGTTCGAAATGGCAGTCAGCTTCGATCGTCGTTGATCTTGGCTGAGCGGTTTAGGGCCGGACGGTTGGTACTCATCGTAGTAGGCGGGATCTCGAACACTGGCAAAAACACCCGATCGTCTGGTTGGATTGGCACGATAGGTAGAACCATAGTTGGGCACGTTCAATCCTGTTGGAGTGCGAGAAGAAGTCGAAGTTCGAGGAATCATTAACATCAGATGGTCTCTTGAAACTATATTTCGGTTACTCACCTCGACATGGTCGCCATGACATAAACATCAAAAAGTTCAGCAGTAGCAACTGCCCGTGCCATTTGAGTAACTGCATCTCTGTAACGTCAGACATTGGATAACAGCTGAATTAGAACAGTGAAACCAGTGTACACACTCGATGTTAGAACACTACTTCGGGGAGATTTCAAATCCGCTAGGTAACGATCTTACGACCTGCGTGATGAAGGGTAGCGTGGATACTGTTGCACCTTTTTGATCTTGGAGCATACCCTTACCTATTCAAACAAACATTCTTGGCAAAAAGCTCTCCGATACCATGTGATGATCACGTACCATAAATCCCGTGCACCGTACACTACTCCACTGCCAAACCACTGATAGCATGGCAACCGTGCGAACTGGACCGCGCCAATGGCCCCGTTTCGCTTTATGGTACAATGGTTCACGGTGCCAGTGTTTGATTTAACAGCGTTCTTTGCACCTCAAGGTGGAGGACGTTCTGCCCACCAGTTGGCCATTATCCAGTGGTAAAACAAATGCGGCCGCTTGACCGGCCCCTTGATTCATGCGGATTAACTAAACTAACTGACAAGCTACGAGACGATCAAGTTCATGGTCGACCATTATCAGACGACCGGTACATTATTTTCGGGTTCGCTCGCTGTCATTATTATCCATGGCTGACTGATCGTCTGGCAATGGTATCTGTGATTCAATGATTCGTTACGCATCATGGGAGAGACGATTTAAAATCATGATCACTGCCAACTGGTCCTCGTGACAGGTTTATCAAACCTCGCTCCTGATCTAGAAACGCTCGAAAGGAACAACATAGATCAACATTTCTTAAGAAATGTACTGTGTACGGTACATTTTTCGTTCACGGCCGCAGTGCAGTATGTACAGTTGGGCAAACGCTTATTCCGTTCGAGCACCTTAAAAGTACACACATGTGTTTTCATACTTCTTCTTCTAGATTTGTCAGATTTGTTTGTTTGTTTCTGCCAATGTTTGTTTGAAAAAGGGGCGCATGGATAATCTGCAAGTTTTAAGTACAATTCCAACGGGCCTCATGTTTGCAATCACGTATCACACATTATTGTGCTATTTATTCTGTACGTTACACTTTCGATGTTTTCAAAGGGACATAAAAGTGATATTGAAACCGTTTGTTTTCATGAATGAAAGCCCAGAAATGAGAAATTAACATTATCTTCAAACTAACTCTTAATCTGCGCATATGCACGAGTTTTCAAATACAAGCTTATTCATATATCATCAACATAAATCTCAAGACATTAAGGAGGTTCTGTAACTTAAGTCCTTTCTACCGAGGTACGGTTCAGGAATTCTTCTTCTTTTGGGCCTCAACCTCGAGAGGTCTTGGCCTGCCATTTCTGGCTTCCGTGCCTTGAATTGTACCCGTTGTAGGATAGCCAGTCCAGCGTAACCAGCATGGAATTCGAACCTCGGTCCTGCCTGTTCGAAGACCGGCGCCGCAATCTCCTCGACCACCGAGCCGCTTCAATCAGCAATTCTTCTTTGTTAAAAACACCATTTTTCACCGGTATGAAATATTGTATTATATTTCACTTACATTAAACTGGTTATTATAGTCGGAAAATGTCTTCCAAATTAATTATTCATTATTATACTTATGAAATAAAAATAATTAGTGGACCGTTAAGGGTAATGGTTCACATTCAAGGTAATGGTCGGTATCAAAGTCTCATTCAGTCTCTCAGACCATGTAGCACTGACTGTTCAGCATCGTGATAATAATAAGCCTAAAGTAGCTTGACTGTCCTTTACTGTAATTAATAGAACCAATATTAGAAGTTTTGGGTCCTCATTTGTTTACGACGAGCAAGTATGTTCCTGGGCACCTATTTGCGAGAAGCTGATAGCTGCCTGCAGAGTACAAGAGTTTGGAACGCTTGGATTGTGGCCCTGTTTAATAAGCCACAAAGTAGCTGAGAGGGTTGCTCATTTCTAAGTTCCCTGTAATTTACTCAAGTCCTATTAGAATCCTTTAGTTCTCTTCCTCAGGAATGTTCAGATAATTGTATGATTTATGGTATTATCCTCCAGAAACTGACCATATAGTTCAAAAGTATATAAAGTTTGTGGCGATATTTCAACTAATTGTTAAACAGCCACATCTGACTAGCGAGCCGAACCGATGCCTGACCTATACCACCATCCAAAATAAGTCACCGTGCATATTGGATACACTCATAGCGTTCGTTCAAGTGGAGATCTATCGAATGCTTTTCACTCTTAACTTGCAGAACTCATTACGTGACTTTTGATAAATCTAATCACACATCATGCCGAGTCTGGAGGGCAGTACTGAGAGTCAAATGACCTACACTGTTAAATCATTGGTTAATCTATAGAACACTGTACATACCAACCAAATAAATACTCTTTGAGAAAACAATAACAGCAATTTGCACAAAAATTGGTTGTTCACTTGTTATGTTTGTTACACACTTTTGTCCAAAGAAACAAATGCGATGCACTTTTTGTTCGCCTTAATAACTTCACAATTTGTACGAAATTGAATCAATGTACCGTAAAATAGGTGCTCTTTTACGTATTCTCTAGACTCTAGAGATCACTAGAAGCGGCCACTCGCGATGCCGAACACGCTTGAAATAAGTTCCCCATTGCGGCAGAACCTTCCACGAGAAATAAGGTTCTTTCCACGTGTAGAGGAGTGATGGTAGCCGGAACCGAAAGCGTGCAAAAATTCCCGCAACACCGCTGTTAGTGCAAACCACAGTAACGCACGTACGCACGCACGCAAATGGAACTGCTGGACGTGTGGCACGAGTAACCGGACCGGAGCTTTTTTGTGCTTCGTTCGGTGCTTCAATTAAATTAATCTCCCTACTCTCCGTCCAGCTGGTTTCCGACCCCCGAATAGTGCGCGAAGAATGGTGAATGATCCCGCGAGTTGAAAACCGCAAATCTTTCGCGCCTTTTACCGTGCGCCATCCTCAAGGTTCAACCGGGCGTATGTGTGTTTGGTCATATTCCGCAAATTTCGCAACCCAGCCGATTTAGTATTTGTCTAGGATCGCTTAGGCGAAAAAGGGTAGGAATCCCAAGATTCGGTCAGCTTTGTTCCTAAGCACTCGAAAGAGGTCAACCGTGATCACCCATGGGGTGGGTAAGACGACGCGAGACTAATCGATGATCATAGTGGCCCATCATCAACCGTATCATCATAATTCAAATCTGACCGACTTCGGCGGTCAGAGCACAATGGCCCAAATGGAAAGTGCTGTTCATGACGGGCATCCGCCGGCGGCAGTATGTGCACATGTTTTTCCTTTTCTTTTTTGTTGTTGTTGTTTGGAACCGTTTTGCGCGCGTACACAATCTTACGTAATAACCTTCGGGTGGTTACACTTTCGCTATCCATTGCTGTGTGTAAGTAGCTTGCATCGCCACCCGGGGAACGCTTACTAAGATCCCGCTGCAGCTGTGCTTACGGTGCGTTCACATGTTTGCTTACAGCGGTACCACACAACCGTACCGCTTTGTTTACACCGCACGATCGTACCTGTTTTCATTCATAAAAAGCTACGCCGCATTCAACACTCTACACACGCGCATACGCGTGCGGTCGCCCACACTGTGGGAAATTCAACACCGCGTGTACACTATACTTACCGGTTTAGATCGTCTAGAACTACAGCGGGAAGTTCGCTGATAAGGCGCACGTCACTGTACCGGCGTGTTGCTGATGTTTGTAAACCTGTCCTCGGTGGTTTGTCCCGTCACCGTCGTTGTCGTCTTAATGTTTGATCGAGACACGTTGATGTTTGTATTTGCCGGTTGACGCTTGCCGTCGGGTTGGTAAGTGAACTTGCTGGAGGTTAGCACTCGATTGAACTGCCCATCCAGTGCCGGTCGGGACTTAAATAGTATACCGGGCCCGCAACTCGTGGGCCGGATTCTCCACTCATTCTTCATTGGATGGCGAGGGCTTTAAGCTGCCAACGCTTGAAGCGTCTTTCCGGTGGTGATAGGGAATTTTCGTGTGACGATCGACGCTACACAGAACGATCCTCCAGAATTGATGTAAACAGCTGATAAATCGTTAAATCCTTTCGTTGCTTGCTGTATTGCACTTTTCTGTTGCAGAGGGCTTGTTACGGTCCGATTCCTGGTGGCAACCGTTCGGTAGATATGGAACGATAGCACAAACGTACCGTACCTGCCCATCGAAGTCAACAGGATGCAGCATTAACAACCCATTAAGAGAACTGGAGATATGTATATAACAACAGCCCAAGTACCAGCTCGATAACGTAACCCAGCAAAGCATGCCGACATTGCTCGACGACTTGTAATTAAATTAAAATTAGCGCTCCCATTGCCAGCGCTTATCATAGAAAGGGTGCAAAAATGCGCGTCTCCACCTGACAATGTAAACCGGTCCGGTGCAAACGATTTGTTTTCCTTCGACGACTAATCAATGTCCCTCGACATGGTGTTTTCCACGAATCGTCCACACTATCGCGGTGCACTGTCGGTGCATGTTGTTGACGTACCCATAATTTACGACCGACCGTCCCTTTATCGGACGGAAAAATGTGCGAAAAACACCAAATAGTACATGTTTCCTTTTTCGCTTGATAATGGACGTGCGGCCGTACCAGCTCGGTAGTGGGCACACACAAACCAGGACCGGTTTGTCCGGTCACTGGGCTCCAGCCAGTGTTCATGTTCAGGATGATGGGCACCAAAAGTGTCCCAAAATTTGCTTCGATGCGGCTCGTGACTCCTCTGGGCTGTGACTCACTATATTCCCAGTGAGAGATGAGATGGGCTTGGCATTTGACATTTTACAATGCATTTCCAATTTATAACATGTAATAGAATTTCCCGCCCCCGTTAAATCGTTTAAGAGAAGAGAGGGTGAATCATGCGGCCAGTACTGGAAGCTGTCGATTACAGCGACAAGACGATCGTTAACACCATGATTGATTCGTAGCGTCAATGACGTAATGGTAAGAGATACATTGCATCGACATTCCGAATCTGTTAGAAATCCCCTCTGGGGACGCTTTTGCTTCTCCCGTACGTGCTTTACGGGATGGATTTTCTTTATAGTGTCACCAAATTGGTACTCTCCACTACGTTCGTTAGTCAGCATTTGAAATGAGACGTAACTGCAATTAAAATTTGCACCTTCCTGCGGGATATAACGGCAAATGTGTTTCCCAGACGCAGACAGGCCAGACGTGTGTAAGCGAATCTCTCTGTGTCCTCTAAAACAAACTACCGAACTATACTTCCTGTAATAAATAGAAATGTAATCAATCTTATCGGTAGTGACAAATCAAGAGCAACGGGCAACCTGTTTGATGACGATTCGTATCATTAGAGTGATTTTTGCGCACATTTTGCCCATGTGCATCGGAAACAAACTGCTCCGGGGTACACACACTTGAACCTCCCCATGTGGGCTAGGCTAGTCCAGGTGACAACGTATGAATTACATTCTTTACAGCGTTACCTATGTCCATTAAACTGTCCATTTGACTTCGGACATGTGGGAGCTATTTTATTTAATGTACGCGTGCGTATTTCTAACGTAGCCATAAAACCGGACATTGCTTCACAGAACCAAGATCACGGATACGGTCGCTAAAAAGGGGTGTCAGTATAACTGCTAACAGATTTGATGAAATGTTTTAAATCCATGAATATCAAAATGCATATTTTATGTGTTTTTCTAACATCTTTCATTCTTTACGTACGTTGTAATCCGCCGAGAAAAACAAAACAAAGTCACTGCCGTGTAAAACGCGTAATAAGCATTACAGTTTGTAGAACTTTCTTAACAGGTATTACAAGATAACGGTGTTAACTTGTCGACAATCATTTGTTTCAGTGCAAAAGAGGTTTACCCACAGGGTCGTAGGCTGGGTTTGACTCGCTTCCTGCAGATTTATAGTCTGCATTTTTTGTTTTTGTTTTGGGTGCAATAATCACGACACAGCTAGACGTTTTTAAATATGTTTATAAATGAACTATATAAACCGTTTCGATTTGTAGAGAAAACTCCAATGATATTCCATTTCCACGATAAGTACGTGTTAGTTGATTAATCCTACAAATTATTGCATACTGCATTAATTATTGCAGGAGTTGTGTATCTATGGCATCTTCCGGAATTCAATGTCAAAGGGAATACATGTACTGAAATTATGCATTTATGGGTTCTGTAAGCTGGTGTGGCAGCTATACTACACTGGTAAGCTATAGATCCGAAAGGTCTTGAAGGAGAACAAAGGCTCTCCAAACCCTACTTCGACTCAATACGTCCCCGGCGTATAGAATGGTAACAAATCTCGCCAAATATCTAATCGGGGAAGCCCAACTTCTTGGGAAGATGGGTGATATGACTAAATGGAGCGGAAGGGGACAGCTAACGACTGTTCACCATATTAGGGGCGGCTAGCTGTCCTTTCTGTCCTGGCTTCCTACGGCTTCCTTTAAA
>AXCM01011818.1:0-10770 GCA_000473375.1 Anopheles culicifacies
TGATAAAGATGGTAGAGGCGCTGGTTTCACATGACAAAATCGACCTTCAATCATATCCTATGCACATGACGGATTAATTTACGAATAATTAAAAGACAGAAAAACCAGAAATGGCTGGTCGAAAAGAACTCTCCAGGTTTTATAAAACTGAGGATGTGTAAACCTTTTGATTCGCCATAGAAAAAACGCTTATTATATTGCTCGCGAAGCTTCAAAACGCATTTTGAGGAGTAACTAGAAAATCCATCAACGAAAATAAATAAATTGTAATTGTTTATGTAACACAATTATATTGAAACAAAAATTCTTGCCTTTTACTACCAAAAATAATCCCCAAAATAAAATCCGTTCTTTTAAAAAATAACCCCATCAATTCTCCCCACGAATGTATTTCACCACGCGAACAGGTGAATTTGATCGTGGTGAATTATGGTACTTGTGAAATGTCACATGGGCGCGATGCAAGTAACGTCAACATGAGCAATACAAATATTTACATGTTTAGTTGCTGAGGAAAATTTTCTCCTTTGCGTACAGTATTTACAGTGTGCATCTGCGAAAAGTGCTACGGAATATAGTAGGAAAATGTTTCGCACAGCAACTACATCATCCCTTGCGTCGCGGTTTTTCATCTCTATCAATCATCCTCGAATAGCGCCACTCACTATACCACTCGCTTCGTTCACCAATCACGCACCGGTCACGTTCGATGGCACGAACCACCGTCAGTACAACCGTAATCAGGACGAAAAACACAACCAGCGAAAGAGACGTACTGGACCGCTACGCTTCATTGCCGCCAGTTCCTTTCTGTCGTGGTTCAGTAAGAAATCCGACGATGAAAATACGCCCGAAAGTCAGCTGATCACCGTCATCAAACGGTCCATCCTATCGATACAGAAGGAGGAATACCAGAAAGCGGAACAGATGTTGCATCTAGCACTAAAGATGGCACAGGACTTACAGAGCAAGGATGGCATCACGTACATTTACGACATTATGGCCAACCTAGCGATGGAGGTGGGCGATTTCGCGAAAGCAGAGAAACTCTTCGTCAACGTCATGCAGAGGCTGTTTTCCGATGGTTTTCTTGAGGATCACATTAAAATGCTTCACATCAGCTCCAAGATTGCGCATCTGGCACAGTTGCAGGGACACCTGGATAAAGCGGCCCAAGGCTTCGAATGGACGCTTGCCAAGTTGGAGGAAAAGCTGAAAAGGCTCGGTGACGATAATGGGAAGGAGATCCGGGAGCTGTGGGGCATTACGAAAAACTGGTACGCCCAGCTGCTGATGGACTGTAAGCGGTTTGCCGAGGCCAAGCAAGCTTTCCTGCAGGCGTACGAAGCGTACACGGAGATTCACGGGAAGCTAACCGAGGAAGGGCTTACGATACTGAACAATCTCAGCGTTGCCTGCTCGAACGTGAGTTCTTTCTGGACTTACCCTAAGTCAGTTCTAATATTTGTTATTTTCATGCCCTTTAGCTTGAAGATTACGCATCTGCGGAACGGTTCCTGAAGGAAGCCATTTCTCTCGCCGCCCAAATACCGGATCTCTCGGAGGCGGGTGTGTACAAAGCGAATCTAGGGTTGCTCTACCTGCAACAGGGTCTACTGCGACAAGCGTCCGAGTTCTGCACGTTCGCCTGGCGCTATGGGAAGCAACACAAGCACGAAGAGACTGTGATACAGGCCAACTATTGTCTGGAGCAAATCAAAGCGATGCAAAAGTAATAACACCATTTCGCTGGATTCGATTGACACTCATAACCGACTAAGGAACGGCAATTGAACGTTCCGGGTATAACTTACTCCTGTTATTGTTACCTTATATTGTTCTATTATAATAAATCTCTTAGATGTGATGGAACATTCTGCAACTGTCCTCAATCCAGCACTTGCCACTCGGTTAAGTCTTATAATTATTTATTAATATATGTTATCAATTATTGCTACCAAACGTTGGAACACTTTCAAACTAATGCTAACCGTATGTTCTGTCCTTACAGCAAATCTTCCATCTCGCGCATGAACTGTAGATAAGCATCGTCTTTCGTTGGCTTCGAAGTGTCCGCACTGACCGTACGCGTATCGTGCTGATCGTGCACCGGCCTCGTCGGTGGTTTTGCCTTTCGTACGTCGTCTTTTTTCGCACGCAACGCACTAGGCACGAATCGTGTAACGTCTGCGCTAAGGTTACGAATTTGCGGTTTCGCTGAAATAGTAGCACTTTTGGGGTCCTTCTGCTGCAGCAACTGTTGCTGTTGGGCCTGCTGGTGTAGCTGCATGTTGCGCTGTTGCTGAATGTGCTTGGGCGGCGGTCCAGCCGGTGGTCCCGGTGGCATACGAATGCCCATCCGTGGTGGCATAACAGGTGGGGGGCCTCCGGGAATGCCGGGTCGGCCGGGCATCCGTAACCCACCCGGCATACCGGACATACCGGGTGGTCTTAGGGGTGGTGGCCGTATCATGAGCGATTGCATCGATCCGGGCGGTCCTGGCATGGGGATGGACGATGGCATCGGCATAAACTTTGGCATCGCAGCATCGGGTGCAGGTGCGGGATTCGGTAGCGGTGGAGCGGATGGCGTCGGTATGGAGGGCAAGGATGGCGTATCGTGAGATTGCTCTTTTTTCTTCTGTACGCTTTCCATCTCCTTCATAAAGTCGTCAATGTTTTGTCCGGACAGGGCCAGCATCTTCTGCTGTACGGTATTCGGTTGCTTCACCTGCTTCTCACCTCCATCCGATTCCTCGGTATTGTCCTTCGAATCACCATCATCGTAGAACTTCACGCTTTTCTGTGTTTCCGCGTGGAAGTTTTCCAGATCGTAATCTAGCTCGGGCATGTCGAACAGGTCCGGCGGTGGTCCCGGTGGACAGCCCGGTATACCGTCATCATCATCTACCGGTTCGGTCGGTTCTATTGGATTTTCAACTGGTTTCTTTAGTAGCGGTGCTGGAGGTGGTACACTCCTTAGCGGTGGAACTATACTAGGTGGAGCGACATTCGGGGGCATGGGTATGCGCGGGATCGATAGAGGAGTGGGTGTTTCGGTAGCGGAAGGAAGCGGAATATCATCCACCTGTACCTGTTCCGCGTGGCGCACACTCTCGTAGTACTGGATACGTTTGTTACGACGCTTCTCGTAATCGACCTCCTTCCGCTTCAAATCCGCCCATAACTCCGGATCATCCGCCTGATACAGCCGCATAACGCGGTCCAGCGTTTCCTTCAGCTTCTTGCGTTTCTCTTTCAGCACTTTCTCGTTCAGAGGCGACGGTTGGTACACGTTAAACTCCATCTCGTCAATCTTTTCCATCTCCTCAATTAGCTGTGCGGGATCCTTTCCTTTGAGCACTGCAGCCCGGACCATTTGCCGTTGTTTTTTGTTTTTCTTCAGCTCCTTCTTGCGAGCCTCTTTGCGGGCCTGGTCCGTAGGATTCATGTACTTACCACTCTTGGTGGTGTTGATCGAACGGCGACCCATTTTAGCGTGGAAATCGTTTTGTAACTATTTATTCACAAATAAAATTCGCTCCTTGCGGCACGAAAGTATCGGCGCATCTCCCGTCCGCACAAAAACGTAAACACAGCTGCTCGACTGCTCCATTCTACTCGACCGTCAGCGCAGTGAGCAAAACTGATCGAATTCCAGGCAGCTCGACTCACGCATGCTCACTACAATTTAAAATAGCCGTTTTCGTAAAATAATACGCGATTGTACGAAATGAAATAAATAAAACATATTTCAACACCAGAAATATTCAATGATAGTGTTAAAAACAGTTATTTTATTATACTTTCCAATTTTACAAAACTTTCAACAAACATTTGGCCATAACATTAAACGCGTACTTTGTGTAGAAGCTCAAAAGTGCAACAAAAATGCAAAGCTCAGCTTCGTTTTTGCATACACAACCTAAAATTCTTGCACATTCTTCAATGAGCTTCGCCCGAAGCATGTGCTTTGAACAGAGGAAATCATCTTTGTTCTATCGTATGTTCAATTACCTTCAGACATGATCCCTGGAATGAGAATGAAACCGTCAGCGCCGAACGAAAGCAATATAACAATGGCACAATGAATCATGCCACACAATCAGAACAGTCGTGGGTTACGCTACGTTACTGTTAAAGTGCAACAAACGGACAGTGAAACAGTCATCCCTGCCAGCGGGAGTGCATGCGATTCCTGATCAACGATAGCACTATCAGTAGGTGCGTGACTATTTGCACGGTATAGGTGTACACAATACAGCATACGCAAAGAAAGACATCCGCCACCGGGAAACGTGGTGATGGAAGAACAACAGGTACCAATAGATAAGAAACTAATAAACACAAAAGACACACACCTGGAAGGTACATTAAACACACTCGTCTACAAACGAACCAGCCCTACAAAAGACAGACAATACAAGACGACACAATTAGCTTCGAATTCCGTTTCTTACTGGGCCATGTTGTATTTCGATTTCGGCTATTTATTCTTATCACATCCCACACATCGGCAGTAGTGCTACAATTATTATTGCTCTCTTTTCCTTACACCTATGTTCGGTGCTTTTGTAGCCATAACGCAACAAAAGTACGAAATAACTTTATCATTACCTAGCTAAGAGTTGCTTTAGCGGATCTCGTTCCTGTTCGATAGTGGAGCACAACACAAAACTGAAAAAGAAACTAAGCGCTGTGTGCACACGTTGACCTTAATATTCCTTACGGGATTGACCAAACATTAACACAACAAAAGCTGTTATACTTCCAGCTATCGATGGCTTCACAAAGCTAAGAACAGTAAGCGATCATGCACGCTATAATTGAGAACATTTACACAAATCTTCTACAGCAAACTAACATGTAAGGGCTTCTGAATGCTACACAACGAACAGGAAAATAGAATACGTACGTAATAGAGATGTACAGATGACGAAGGTACAACAGGAAGAAAGACGGCAGCCACTGGACCATTTCCATGTACTTCTATCTAATCCTCTATTCAAACTTAGCAATAATTACCATCATGCCTACGCCGGCCAGCATGGCCGTGATTTCCTTCAACGATTGCCACAGCTTGGTGGACTCTTCCAGCAGCTCCGGTATAACCGACACGGTCGCAATGTAGATGAACCCACCAGCCGTGAACGGGAGCACCCATGATTCGGCCGCATCACTCCCACTGCCCAGCAGGGCAAGTACGGTACCGGCTAGCGCACCAACTGCCGTCGTCAGTTGCAGCAGCATCGCTTTCTTCTTGGAGCAACCGGACTTGACGAGGATCGCAAAGTCACCGATTTCGTGCGGCACCTCATGCAGCAGGATGGTGATTGTTGTGATCAGCCCGATACTGTTACCCGCCAGATAAGATGCACCGATCGCTAGTCCGTCGGTAAAGTTGTGCGTAAAATCAGCCGCCAGGTTGAGATACCCGGCAATCTTAATGTTCTCCTCCTTTTTCGGTTCCTTGCGGACCGCTTTACCCTTTGCTTTTGCTTCCTCCTTTTTCGATTTTGTTGCCTCGGTTTGTTTCTTATCTTTCTTGTCTTTCTTGTTCTCGGTTGGCGAAGGTGGTGGTGAGCTCTTGGCAGCTGCTTTGTTTTGTACCGGTGCAGCCGGTTTCGAACCTCCGTGACTATGACCATGGCTGTGTCCATGACCGGTGTCTTTCTTAATTAAACGGACAAATTTTTCGACTGCCAGAAACACTATAATGCCCGCCAAAACCCACAGTCCGACACGCATATCGTGTCCATGGCTTTCGTGATCGGCTCCTTCCTCACCATGATTATGAGAGTGGCCATGGCTGTGACCGTGCGAGTGACCATCTGCATGGGAATGTGGCTGAATGGCGTGTGGGATCAGGTGCAGGAAAGCATCCCCCAGCAAACCGCCCGAAGCAAAGGCAAGCAGTGTTTTCAACCGGGGTTGCATTTCTTCCGTATTATCCAGCGGTATGGCAAACAGGATGAAGAACGGTGCCGCACTTATCAGCAACGTTGAGCCAAGTGAGTGCACCCATATGTAGAAGGTATCTAAAATGAAACCGAAAATAAATCATCGTTTTACATTGTTTTAGTCAAATAAATACAATATTGCTTACCTCTCGGAGGTTTACCATCACTTGTTGGTTTTTCCTGATGATGGTGATGATGATGATGATGGTGACCGCCATCATGATCATGATGATGATGATGATCATGATGCTCATCTCCACCATGATGATGATGATGATGATGATGTGGATCCGCTACTGGTTCCTCCTCGTATATTTCGTTCGCATGTTTGGAATATTTGAAACTGGGACTTTCGTGGTGATGATGATGATCATGCTCATGAAAATGGTCATGATCGTGGGCGTGCTGCCCGTGACCTCCGCAAAGGGTCGGGAAGGATAGAAACAGTATCAAGAGAAATGCACCAAGAGCAAGATGCACCCGGTAGGACGTGGATTCTTCCTTCAGTGGAACCTTCACTTTCAGGGCATACCCCCGGCTTTCGGTATGTTTCATTTTGTTTTTTTTTTTTCTTTCACTTTGTTGCGTACGTGTGCGGTTTGATGTATCAGAGACCGCGCTGGCTTTGATAAAAGAGGATGCTGATCAATCTTCCACTGCAGTTAAACAAATGCTTGCATTACTTCTCCTGAAGCACCAAGCACATTATGCGCACACGGTACACTTGCAGCTAGCACTGGTATTGCACGGTTTACGGACCTATTTGCACAAAGGATAAAATTGTGTCGGTATTATATATTCCCTCAACATGGATTCACAGCATTTTTCAACGAAAGAGTTGGAAAACATCTGGCATTTGACGAAGCCAACGTCAAAAACCTCATCGCGCGATATTCCGAGTCGTCATTTTAGGCGATGTTTTCGATGGAATTCAGAACGGAGGAAATATGTGTTGTTGCTTTTATTTCCTAGTTATAGGAAATTTATACTGAATAAAAACATTGTTTTAAATTTTTAACATTCTGTTTTATCTTTTACTACCAAATAAATCATGTATGACTACACGTCCTTTAAAAATTATGCTTTTTAACCGCCGTTTTAAATAATGCATCTCCGCGTCTGAAGAAATCAAGCCATCATCGATCTAAACGCGTCCATTTTCAAATCCCCTCGTTTGACAGCGGCTGTTGGGCAACTGCCGTCGAGGGTTTTGTATTGTCGTGAATTAGCAGGAAAATGTTTCATAAATAATAGCTTCTATTTTTTGTGATTGTACAGCTAATAAGTGTTTGTTTGTTGTGTATCTTTAATTTTACAACCCGCTTTTCCGTGACGCTAGAAGTGAAAACGAACATTTCTTTTACGCCGAAATGAATTCTCGCATTGCGACCCCAAAACATCGGTTTGGTCCAGGAGCAGCTGCTGCTGGTGGTACCTCTTCGCCGACGAAAGCGTCCACTCCACGACCACGTACGGCTACAGGCTCTAAATTGGCATCCTGCTTGCTCACGAAACGTACCCAATTGAATACTACGAGCTCGGAATCATTACCAGCTTCTCCGGCCGGAACGCCCAAAAGCGGTTCATCGCGTCTCCCTAGCGTTGGCAATGGATTGGAGATGAAATCAAAATCGTCAACTTCGCTTAACACCAACAGTTGCTATACACCTTCGTCTTTGTACAGAGCACCGCCCGCTTCATCGAAAAGTGTTTCCAAAGATTTCGGTACACCCCGTAATGTACTGAAGCGCGCCATTGCACGGGAAAACCTGTTGAATGCAAGGACACCGGAATGCTTTACGCGCATCTCACTCGACAGCCCGCAAACGTCCGGTGGGAGGCATCGTACGAGTCAAACGAAGCTAGACGAAACACAACGCAGCACCAAGGAAAAAGACAAGGAGGGAACGGGAAGTGAAATAAGCAACTTAAAAGTTGCCGTACGCATTCGACCCCTGTCGGCGAAGGAATGTATCGATTCGGTCGCCAATATTGTACGGGTAGAGAATAATGAACTGTACATAAATGGCGGCAGCACGGCCGATAATCTGGCCGGGGTAGAACACTACTTTCATTACGATCATGTGTTCTGGTCGTGCAATGCCGAACATCCTGCCTACGTGAGTCAGGCTACAGTGTATTCTAACCTTGTCCATCCATTGCTCGACAAAGCATTCGAAGGGTACAATACCTGTCTGTTCGCTTACGGTCAAACGGGCTCTGGCAAGAGCTATAGCATGATGGGAATGGATCTGGATGAGAATTACGATGAAGCTCCGAACCCGGACGCTGGCATTATACCACGCTTTTGTCACGAACTGTTTGCCCGTATTCATGCACTGAAAGGCCAGGTGCATGCCGAAGTGGAAGTGAGCTATTTCGAAATTTACAACGAGAAAATACACGACCTGCTTTCCGTCACACCGACCGATGGTGTGATCACCGTATCCACTCCCGGGCAAGGATGTAAACGGGCCGCACTGAAGGTGCGCGAACATCCCGTCTGGGGACCGTACGTGGTCGATCTAAGCACGCATCCGGTCGATTCACACACAGCCTTACGGAATTGGCTCGCCGTGGGAAACAGCCAGCGCGCTACTGCGGCCACCGGTATGAACGATAAAAGTTCTCGATCACATTCGATTTTTTCGGTTGTGTTGAATTTGGTGGAAATTGTGCAGAGCAGCGATACGGACGATTCGGACCGCCCGAGCGGCACATCGGTAAAGCAGACGAAACGAAGCAAAATAAGTCTTGTGGATTTGGCCGGTTCCGAGCGTGTAAGCCAGACGTGTGCGAGTGGCGCACGGTTGAAGGAAGGCGTAAGCATTAACAAGAGCCTGTTAACACTCGGGAAAGTAATTTCGGCACTGGCCGAATCGAAGAAAAGTGCCTCCTCCTACATCCCGTATCGTGATTCCGTTCTTACGTGGCTGCTGAGGGTAAGTACCAAATAATGCAACTGAACAATTGTAGGAAGGGGATATTATTTATTGCATCAACACATGTCCAGACAAAACAGATCGTTAGTTCAATAGAAGTCCAGTTGGGGGAACCGCCATGCTGCGAAGGATCCTTCGATGATGCTTACACTTGCACACGAGGGCACACTTTTTGCAGCATGGTTTCTGGATGGGCTTTCGGGTTACCACTGTCGGTGCATCCACTGAAATGGTCATTTTATTGTTAAATGTTTTGTAAAATGTCACCTTAATTTTGGGAAAATATTAACGTTTCTTACTAGCTGCCGTACCTGTATCTTTAGAACCATTTTGTTTATCTGTTCGCTTCATGGTAAATATTTTATTCCACTTCATTTTGTTAAAGATGTTTTTTTGTGTTTAAACTATTTTTTGTTAGGCCAGAAGGGACGAACGTCCGCTCGATACGAGATTCTGTTAAAAAGTGGGCTTATGCTATTGCTAATGCAGTTTAAAGGCAATGAACAGTTCATAGAAAACACGCGAAAGCATCAACCGCAGAAGGAAGTGTCGGTTACAGTATGAAGGCAGATAAGAAATGGTCTATGGTTGAAGTTTTATACGAAGTTGTTGTAAAAAAAAAAAACTAGAATGTAAATTAGTTTAAACCACGCTTATATATTAAATATCTCCCCTTTTTCTGCTTTTAACCAACTCAACCACTGTAACGGTTATCTACCGCCAGATATCCGGTAAGCTTGTGAATTAAATGGAACTAATCAACAGTCAAAGCTGCTTGATGATAACAGAAAGCATAAATAATGTTACAACAACATTGCCTAAGAGCAAATGCTTGGGCAGTGTTTCCAGTTTCAAAAACAAAATGACTTCCACGCGTTCGGTATGCGGTACAATTAACTTTACGATAAAGCGACGCCCGACACTACAACGATTATGTTGTTGTGTTATCGGTTTCGAAATGAACCACCGGATAACGAATCGTGCGAACCAGTTTCAGTCGGAACTGGAGCGTCGATATACTCCCCAAGACGCGTACGTGACGCTTTAGCCGCCTAGATCGATCCGGCCGTTGCAGGTGTCCCACGCGATGGCCGCGGACGGTCACTAAAGTGTCGCATGTCCCTGAATTAAAGTCTACGGTGGCGAGCATGTGTGAAGTGCATTGTTATTGCGCCATTGATGTCGTATCTTATCAATCTTACCAGGCCGCACAGTGTTGGGGATAGTCCGAAAGGGATGATTGTATCTAAGCGACGGGGCCACAAACTTGCGTGCGTTGGGGAGATAGGACAAATGCAGTATCTTGTTGATTGATTTCAACATTTCAATTAGGGTAATTTGTATGGCATTGTTTATGGAGTGGGTCATTTATCAGATAACTTTTTTTCTCGAAATAAAATTTAGGTAAAAATCCAAATTGACGCCACGATCAGCAATGCCTTTAGTATATTCCTTCAAAGACAACACAGAGCTTTGTGCAATATTATAAAGGTTAATATTTATTTTCTGCAATGAAAACATTCACAATAAGTTCCAAATATATATAACAATAGCTCAAATATCATACTTCTTACGCTACGCTTAAATGCTAAAATCTGATTGTAAATTGATCGGATTACAAGTGCTTCTTTTTGGGGATTTTCTATAAATTTTCAATAATGCGTGCTGCACACGAACAGTAACGAAAGAAGATAACTATTATCCGTTGTGCAGACACAAATAAACTTCCTCCATTGCGATCGATCTCGCACAAAACATTTGTGTCGCATTCCAATGCACGATGGTGGTCCACGGCACACACGGCATCCATCGATCGGTCGTGTGTAAAAATATGTTTGCACTGTTTCACCCGTACCCTGCAAAAATTG
>AXCM01011872.1:0-10402 GCA_000473375.1 Anopheles culicifacies
CCAACACCAGCCGTGAACCGCTAGGAAAAACATATTATTTTATTTAATATTTATTTCCCACCCTGTGGTACGGGGGGCGAAGAAGAGAAGAAAAAAAAACACAAAAACGAGGAATCCCTGTGCCATGGTGCTAGAAGCGGCATTTTCCCACTTTACGAGACCGCTTATCGCATCGCTTCCTTCACACGTTCCTTCACGCCCCCTCACCCCCACGTCGCCAAAAAGGCGCCTTTTTAAAGGATGTTTTCCACCGGGCAGCATCCAATCGCGCTTCCGACCAGCCGTGGGGAACACGGTGGGTCCACGGGTGGTTTGTTTTTGTTCCTCGTGCGCCATCCACCTTACGCAAATAAATGCGTGCGTATGCGTTGTCCGTTACGCGTGCCACGGGAGCATTTATATTCATGAATGTGAGCGCCCAGGTCGGCGCGGTGAGCAACATTGTGAATGAATGAATTATGTTTCAACGCCATCGAACCGTTCGAATCATTCCTTTCGATGTTTTTTTTTTGTTTTTGGTTTTCAAAAGTTTGATTTCTTTCCCCGGCATTATCCCTTTTTTATTGGTAAAACAATTAAAACATGCATTACTCACCTTTATGATGCTCGAACGGTGCACTGCTGTTTGTTGAGGCGTGTTACGCTTTTTCGGCTAAACTGATGTTTCTTCTTCGTTTGACTACGCTTTGTCTCACACTTTTCTTACACTATTTGAACTTTTTGTCACACGAAACTGCCACCTTTCAGTACAATTTATTTTCGCACTCTTTTTCGGGAGGCGATAATGTGATGCGATTGCTTACAGTGGATATATAAATAATCGATAAATTTGGCTATCAAATCTGCACTCCCACACTACAACTGCCGCTTCACAAACGATTAGTATACGACGAGTGACGGTTTTAGTATACACTTGTTTTCCTCTTGCACTGCTTTTACACACAAAACAACTCACGTTGTAATTTTGTAACGGACTGTTCAAGTCAGACCTGGTTTGCTAAATGCCGATAATCTGTGAGTATAAATATGGGAAGATTTATGTTAGAAAACGCTAACGCTAATTATCCTGTAGCAGGAAAATCTTATTGAAAGTAATTTTAAATAAAAAAAAAAAACCGGAGCGCAAATGAGTGCTTAAAACTATCACCATCGCTTTATATTGTGCTGTATTGATTTTTCCAACCATTACCACTCAGTTTTGCCAGCATTAACTTTACCATTCCGACCAACCGAACTGTGCAACCATCCATCTCGTTGCTATTATGAGAGCGAGAGAAAGAGCACGTACAAGTAAAAGGTACTAGCTGTAACTGTTTTCTGCAACTACCCTTAAAACAGCCAACCCTCCCTTTCAGTGTCACGCGAAACCGAGCGCCAGAGGTGCCGGTGTCAAGCGTTGCCATTTTAAAGTGTCCATCTTTCCGGACAGTCATCTTCTAATCGTCATCCACCGCTCAGCATCAGCTGAAGCGGCATTTTTCCTGCCTTAGCGAAGGAAAGGAAAAACGCTCCGAACGTAATTCAACCGGACCTCGCCATATTTACCGTCGGCGGGGGGTTTTTATTGTGTTACTTTTATTTTACCAAACGATGCTTTGTTGTGTGTTGCTTTTTTTTTCTTTTTGGTTTTGTCTGTTCGTTTGTGCCCCTTCTCGGAACACACCCCGAAAAAGGCCGAGCGCTAGCAAGAAACGCTCCCTTTTGTCGAACAATTACTCACCGCCTGGTGTCGTTCATCACGAGCGAAAGGATATTCGGGCAGGGAATCGCGGTGTGTGTGTTTTCCGCGGGACGGCGCAAGGCCGGAGGGCTATTACAAGTACTTGAACTCTCACTTTGCGCACTCGCACGTTTGCTCTCGAACGGGTTTTGCTCTCGCTAAATTGTTCTCCGCTTTTTCGCCCGTCACCCATCACCAACGGCAACGGTGCGGAAGGTGCGCGGTGGGTGCGAAATAATTGGATGGTGGTGGTGGTAACGGTGATGGTTCCACCTCATCAGCAAGCACCCCTAATCAGCAAACAGATTCCGCTAGTGCGCGATTTTACTTCCGTCCCCAATCATCCCGTCATCCCGTCCCGGTCAGGAAACACCCGGCTAATGCCGCGAATGCGAATGTGTATGAGTGTGATCATACTAACACTCCACCCCCACGAAAGGGGTGAATGACGGGTGGGCAATGTAACGATTAATCAGAGAAACCAGGAGAACTCTTCTTCTTCCCTCTGATACCTCCGGTACCGAAGGATAACTTCCCTCAACTACTACTAACACTACTACTACTACTACTAACTAAACCGAACCGCGATCTCGGGTTGATTTGCACGTGAAACTACACATCACACTGGGGCCGGCATCGCTGTGTATGTGTTCCCGGCACTACGACAGACACACACACACACACACGGTACGGGGGGGAGAGTCATTTTTCGGGTGCACGTGTATCTGTGAGTCTACCGAGGAATGTCTACACGCTTTTATTTATTCTTCGTGCAGCCGCACGTATGGAAAGAGTGGGAAATCTTCTCTTTTGCGCTAGTTTTCGCCTTTTCACAAGCGGAAAAACTAATCCCTTTTCACCCCCTTCCTCCCCCCCCATGTTCCTCCCGCATCTCCCCAATCTAGGATCGTTACCATCACCGACATTTCGCCATCGTTCATCACTTCGTGTGTCGGCAGAATAAATGAGTGTCGCCCGCTCGGGACACTGTATTTGTGTTGCATACCTTGCAGGGGAAGTTTGGCAGATCCGTTTTTCCTGCCGCTTTTTCTTTCTTTCACGCTTTCGCAGCGTGGCTTTTTCTCGCTTCCACACTTCTGTCTGTTGTTCGTCGGTTTGTTTTTATCCTCTCGCAACGGTACATTGCAACGCGCCGTCCAAACGAAAAACGTTATGCTGCTGCTGCTGCACGATGGATGGACTTTCCTCGGGTACCGCATACAGCGGCCGGCCATTTTTCGGGCGACGGGGGTTTGGGGTGGGTTGGATTCTAATTACCAGCACCAATACAAGCGCTAGCCAACGCCGACGGCCAAC
Organism: Anopheles culicifacies; assembly: GCA_000473375.1. NCBI lineage: Eukaryota > Metazoa > Arthropoda > Insecta > Diptera > Culicidae > Anopheles > Anopheles culicifacies. Next base: position 3,038 of record AXCM01011872.1, read on the forward strand.
ATTAGTACGTGCGGGGTGCGGTGCACGTACACCAAAGCAAAACGAGACGAGGCCGTTTTTTTTCCCAAGTGGGAGTGCGCAATTTTTGGGTGCCACCGTTTGTCTCGAGCATTAATAATTCTTCCTGTTCTTTTCGGGCGTTTTTTTTTTCTAATGCAAACCAACCCATGATCGTAACGGTCGTTGTATTAGAAATGAATCCGTCAACCCTTTTCGTCATCCACCGTTCACGATCCATGTTTGCTCACGGAAACGAGTAACGGCTTGGTTCTCTTTCTCCCAATTGCTGTCACCAACACAGAAACAAAAGCCCCGAACTCCCAACTAGCAATTGCCCCCGCTTGCCGCGTACGATCCTTCTTGCCATAAGCCGTAACCAACGCGCAAAAAGGGCGAAGACCGATGGCACCATGCTGACGATTAAAAATCCTTGAATTAATTACTCGTCTCCATTCTCTTGCCACCAACACCACCGCCCCCAACCATTCGGTTCCGGTGCACAAGTGTGCGAGTTCTTACCCGTCTACACACCGACGGAGTCCGTTTTGTGCCGTTGGTGTCTTAGTTTTGGCTCCCGAAAAATTCGCCTTCAAGCAAGAACGGTCCTCGGCGTCTTGTGCCTTGGGAAACGTCAATCGATGGATTCGGCGAATGAAAGGATGGTTTAGTAACACTTCACTTCACACACCGCGTATTGGGGGATTTTGCCATTTGCCGTCGCATCCTCGATACGATGCTCCCCGGGGCGGTGCGCGGTAACGCAAATGCCGTGCCTGATCCAGCCCAAACCAACGCAGCTACGCCAGAGAGCATAAATCATTCGTTGGCTTCAATTTTCGCTAATCAAATTAAGTTTTAAGACCAAACCTCTGCACCACCCGTACCCTGCAAGGGTGGAGTTTAGTTGGAGACAAGAAAAGAGAAAAAAACGGTGGAGTGTTTTATCCGTGATTTAAATCAGACGTGGGGAAGATGGCTCCATTTTCACCACTATCTCTATCCACTACCGACTTTCGGCTTCGGAAGTAGGGGAATAGAGCTTTAAGCGCCACTAGACGGGCGTTAGGTCGATGAGAATTACCTCCCCCCCCGCGGAACTCTCAACACCCTGGATAGTAAATCCCGTGGAACAGGCAAAGGCAAACAACAAACTGACACGGTGGACTGGTGGTGGAAAAACCCCTTTACTGGGCCTGGTCTGGGTGGTTGGTGTCTCCCGGGATTTGCTTCAGGGGCACATCCGTACCTACACCTTGCACACTTTTCCCCAACCTCAACGCGACGGTCGTTCCCTTGGTTACATAATTGTCAATTAGATTAAACCCTAGCGGCTTCCACCATCGGTACAGCTCCCGCCCTTAGGGTGATTCATACCGCACTGGGCCAACTTAAGCTTGCCCGCGAACGGGAAAGTTCCTTCAATATTCATCGCGAAACGGCAGTGTGTGTGTGTATATTGTGAGTGGTCGCGATTTTTTGTTTTCTTCTTTGTTTTATTCCCCTTTTTACCGTCAGTTTTATTAGCATTTATTTACTTACTACTTCCATTTGCTTGAAGGTAAGTTTCGTTTATCGCGCTATCTTTCTCCACAATAACTACACATCCTTCATGAAAATTTGTTTGTGTAGGTGTGTGTGTGAATGTTTGGATGTTTTGTAAGTACCATTTTTCCTACCCCCCCACCCCCCTCCCATCCGTTTTGCGTCCTCCGGACAACCCATCGGTATGAGAACTTTTAGTACATTAGCGACCTTCTCTCCACGGTACGTTCGTTTCGTTGGTTCGTTCGATTAATTCAATTAAAGTCAATTACTCGTTTCACTTGTAGGGTAGGAAACGAAATGGGAGGGGGAAGGGGGTTAGTTGGGGTGGAACCGGGGGCACCTTGGTTGGGTGATGCAGCAGCACAATCACAAACCGTTTACCGTGCCAGTCAGTCAGCAACTATGTAGTTGGGTTCGCAAAATTCTAACCCAACCTGCCGCAAAAACAGATTGCAAGAGAAAGATGGTATTTCTCCGCATTTTAGTTACAGAAGATTCGGTAACAATTCTCCTGCGTGGTTGCATCACGATCCATGTAAAGAAAGTGTAACTAATCAGGCTGCTCTGGAAAGATGATCTAATCGAACGAGTACCGAAAGGTAATTTACCCCTGGAAGGTAGACTATTCGCATGACAGCTGCAAGGAAGTGACAGCCAACGTCAACATGTGATGGGCAGAGAAAATCCTTTCCCAGTAATGCACGATCGATAGTAATCGATTGCACGTTGGGTAATGCAGGCAGTTTCTTCCTCCCGATGTTCACCTGCTGGTGCATCCTACTGGCGTAAAAGTAGGTTATCAGCAGCGGTATGGTGCTGTGCAAAAATAATGCACACATTTTCACTCCATACTCCATAGTGGTGTTGGTGCGCGCTTTCCTTCCGGGCGGCCGTGTAACAGGGGTAGATAAATTATTGTTTTCGCTTTACGGTCGCGGTAAGAAGGCATACGCTTGCAGCACGTGGTCGCTGGTCTCACGGGAAAATTAGCAACTGAAGACGACGCCCCAAAGACGTGGGTCGCACTCGCATACCGTTAATTATTGGCCACACAGGGGAACGTGTCATTGGATCATCAATGGGTCGGAAAGCGATTGGGAAAGGATTTAACAACGTGTCATTACGTGTCGCGACCGGTGGGACTCGGTTTGCGGTTTTCTGTGACACCGGAAGACACTTGCAAAGTGGCAGGCTGGAGCGTACTGCTGCATATTTAATTGCATTTGAATGAGTAGCAAGTGAAGACACTCATTATAAGGAGCTCGATTAGAAGAATTGTTACATTTTTAATCATAAGACAAACGTGTTGGGTGGGAAGAATTCTCTCCACTTGCTGATAGCTGGTTCAAGAAAAAAGACGTTTATTGTTCGTTTCCCGTTCGCTTCCAGAACATGATCAGTACATCACGATGACAACGAAACGGAAATACTCAGAGAAAAAGAGACCTACCCGAACCGGAGATCTACTTCCGTCGGCATTGCTCGCGAGATGCCCACTGTCACTAGAAAAACGCTCTACGTACAATAGCACTGAAAGTGACACTTTGCTTCGCTAAGCTATTACCGGCTACTTGGCTAGCGCGCGGTAAAACAAGGGGGTCCATATCCGCAACGCAACTATGCCATGTTTTCCTGTAGGTTGCTACCCACTCCCGATGGGAATAGCAAAGCAGAAGACAAAAAAAACCGAAACACAAGACTCGCAAAGTTTGAGTTTGCAGATCGGCTAAAAAACATGATACGTACGTAGAGCAGGCCAAACATCAGCGAAGGGTTGTTTTAATCCTACGGAAGCAATACACCAAAGCTAATGTGCAATCTCGACATCGATACTCGTGCCAAATACAAAGCAGCGGACATTACCATGGTCGACCCTATTTAAAAACGGACCCAAAAGTAGAGCATTTGGGAAGAATTGCATGGAATTGCACCATGAGAGGCTGGCAAAAATTATCATCCGCCCGAAATCTAATCAGCCAGCCAGCGCGAGAGAATCCCCTTGTGCGAAATCGATGTGCACCATGTTACACGCGACACCAAATGAGTGCAATTGAAGGGTAGGGTAAGCAACACAACAGCAAAAAAAAAACCCTTCAAACCAATTCGATGAAGAATTTTCACGAATTGAAATCAAATCTGGAAGAAAAACGGGCCTAAAAAGTGTCTTTTTTTCTGTTCGTCTTCCGATCGAAGCTTCGGAGGTTTTTTTTTTGGGTGTGTGTATTTTTGCAAGGGTCAGTAGGATGGCCTAGGACGGGTTTTTTTTTTTTGCGTGCCGTACACCATTCCATCTAGCAATCTATTCAACCGGATACAGATAGAGAGCAGAAGACCGGGAAATCGATCGCATCGTTTGCAGTTGTTGTCCTTCGATTCCCATGGGTTGGCCCGTGGCCATACAAAGCGCACGGAACGGTGGGGTGACTCGTTTGGCAATGGGTTTGCTTTCTTCCTTTACAGGGAAGAACAAAAAAGGGCTGAGGGTGGTCGCGGTTATATCTGTATTGATTTTCCTACCCTGTTCAATACGCATAATTATAATTGGTGAGAAAAAAAAAATACTAAACATTTTGGAACAAAGTCTTACGGAAAGGATTTTCACGTTGGACTGTTTTTCATCTTACGAAATGTGTTGCTAGCGTTCGCTCAACACAACCGTGTGCCACCCACGGCATCGACCGGCAAAAACAAGGAGATTTATGACATCAGCCAGGACACTGACAACAACAGCTGACTGGCTGTGGGAGAGCGTGCGAGTGAGTAAAACTCGCGAGAGCCGCAAGCAGCATTCCGTTTTCCGCGCTGTGAGCAAGCTGTGAGAGAAGGAAAAGCCGACAGCATCACCAGGGGGAGGGGACCAGGACCACGGGAAAACGTGGTTCGAAGCGTAATAAAAATAATAATATCTGCACCGAGATGCAAGTGGAAAGCCGACATATTCCTCCCTCCCCCGGTTGGAAACGGCGGGAAATGTGGAATAAAAAAAATCTTCTCACCCTTTAGCATCCAAAAACAGGGAGAAAAACACACGCGTTGGAAAAACAGGAAATCGGCACCGAAATGATTTACCCTTTTTTTTTGGGTTTATTTTTGGACGCACGGTTCATCGTTAGTTGTGTGTCCTTTAAAATGCTGCCAGCCTATCGAACGCAACTCGGGTATTGATTAATCCGATTCGGAGGGAGTTTTCCGATCGATAGTCGATAGCGGGTCGAACCAAAAAAAAAAAAAAGGGAGTATTGTTTCCTCGCAGCGCAGGGCGAGAGGGTGACAAATGCACACACGACGGTTTCTAAACCTCGCAGATGCAACTGGCAATGGATGTAACGTGAGAAGCTGTGTGGCACACTTGTCGGCCTTTCGTAAGTCGTATACAAAAATGGGAAACACTGGTGGAAGCGAACGGTACCTTTGCGGCTCCTATTCTGGTGCCTAGCTAATACGCCGAGGGTGCATTATGTGGTGGGTTGGTCTGGAAATCAGGATTGCAGGCAATTCGATCACAAGCAGCACCACAGCAAATGTGGTTCTATTCTTTCAGCACTCATTTTCCACACTCCGTCCGTTCGTGCGTCTTCTTTCTGCTTTCAGTCACTGGGATTTTGCGAACAAAATTTTAATTTTAGCACTTGGAACAAATCAAATTGAGGAAAGGATTAAATTAAACATAAAAAGCCTCTTTTTATCTCACTAACGAATGCGCTTTGCTTTTGCACTGTTTCTCACTTGATCGTGAACGCAATTTGGTATGTTTTCTGTTCACTCGGGTGCTGCTGTTGCACTACCACCATTCACACGCAATGGAATTGGATCACACAAGCCAAATGAAGCAACAAAAACAAAAAAAACACACCACAAAATAATAAACGCCTTCTTGCTTTCCACCCCCAGTACCAACTGATATGCACATTTGTCTCACCCCCCTCGAACCCGGCTTTTGCACACATACACAAACACACAAAAAATGCACACAAAATAAGCCTCGAAACAAGAACAAAAAAAAAACGCACTACGCACACACATTCGCCCACAAAAACACACATACACACAGCGAGCCGGGAACACAACAAATTAGGGAATGTATTTGTGCATGCACACTTTGATCACTTGGTTCAAATTTTTCATAATCAAAATCAATCAACTTTGTTTCTGGCGCGTCGGGGATGGCAGAGGTCGGGCGTTTGGGGGGGTGTAGGGTGGGTACATACAACACGACAGAAAAAAAAAAATTGATTAACTACCCTTGCTTGGTTTTTTTTTTCATCACTGATAGCATCAAGCATAACACAATTCGCCCGTCCATTGGGGTCCACAAACTACTACAATGTTGTACGATACTTATCGGGGTGAAATGAATCTAGTTACCATTTTACGGTTTATTAAAATATGAGGGATTCGTTTTTTTTTCGTTTTCACTGAAAAATTAATTAATAAACAAATTCGGCGGCTAACTAGCGAAATAACCCCCGGTTGCGATGGTGTTAGGGGTGAACGGTACAATCAGAGTGGGCATTGGGAAGTGTTTGATAAAATAGTTTGACGATCAACGCATTCGATTACGATGCGCCAATGTGATCAGTGATTGCCCACACCGTTCCCACAAAAAGTCACGAGGAAGAACGGAGTGAGCAAAGAGCCAAGGGCCGGTTGTTGAAAGATAAGCATGGTTTTCGGGGTACTGGTACGCTCTTATCACACCAAACGGGGATGGGCACAAGGTACCCGCACCCAGCCAGGAGGGCTCGCGAAGGCACATTCTAATTAATTTGATTAAACGCACAAGTGGGATCTGGGCGAGGGATTCAGTTGGATATGGACACTGCAATTTGGTTATTGATAAGTTTCAAGCTTCATCAGCATTAACGCTAAGCCGATGCTTAAGCTGACCGTTAATGATGCACCATGTTTTTAATTTGCTTCTGCCGTGGCAAGACGTCATAATTGTTCACTTTCAATACATTTTTCATCACATTTCTACCATTGCTAAAACCGCGAGCGAAACTGTTCCACCAATAGTTTTAAACGGTGTTGTGTTTGGAGTTTGAAGATCACCTTGAAGCACAATATATTTTATTTCTTATTTCTAGTCACCAAGCATAAGAAAGACTTCATTGCTGCTTTGCAGCATGTTTCAGCAGCTTGTTTTACATCACTCCCAAAATAAGCGAAACAAACCAACACTACAAAATAATAACGATCACTACAAAAATCATCGATCACAAATACGTGAAACAATCACTAAACACACTTGCGAAAAACGATTGCACACTTACACTTCCTGCAACAACCTGCCAAGAATCCGTGCTCGATCCGTGGAATGGGCACGTGGATTTGTGCAGTTTTTTTCTTGCTTTTCAAATAATTTTCTAATAACTTTTCTCCACAGGGGAATCTAGCACGATGCGCAACAAAACAAACACACACCGGAGAACGCGCGCGCCTTTGCGACTGTGGGCCGCGTTTTGTTCGCCGTTGTTTTCTTTCTTCCGGCGAGTACGCTCTGTTCTCGTGTCCGTACGGTTTTTGGAGACGGCTTGGCAAAACCCACGGGAACGCACGTGTGTCCGCACGGCAAGAGCAGTTGGTACATACAAAAATTGCCACCGAAACTGGCCGCTGTACAGAGTGTGCACATCGTGTACCGCGTAGCCGAAGATTACCGGAGCATAATGGTACCGACTGGCTGGCGGTTGGAGCGAGAGGCATTAGCTGGCTCTCTCTCTCTCTCGCTTTGTTCGGTTTCGTCGGCGGCACGGCACGAACTGCCGCGTGTTTTCTACGCACACCAATACGCGGCGAAATAGAAACCCCTAACGAATG
>AXCM01011906.1:0-10309 GCA_000473375.1 Anopheles culicifacies
GGATCGATTTGTAATCTATGTTGGGCACGTCTGATGAAACAAACGATGAAAGGAACAGATTATGGCTTCATAAAGAATAATAAACGTTCTTCCATAAATTTTACAGCCAAGCCAGAACCATAAACGGAGCATTAAAAGAGGGGGCGCATGGTCTAAGGCATGGCTTCCTCACCACCCGGTTACCGGGGTTGGGTGATATGATCGAATTTTTAATTACGAATTACCCCAAAGGGAAGCAATAGAATGCTTGGAATGATTGATGGAACAGCGCGTTTTATCAATTTGCTGTCCGGTGCTCGAACAGTTCTAACTCGTGCACCCTTTTTTTTAAATAACAAAACCATTTATTCTTGATACAAATTCAAACCCTAATTTAACAATGATATTCCCCTTTGCTTGAACATAGATACACCTGTTCCCTGTTCGGAGTATTGATTTCCCCCAAATGTAAACGATTAAGTCATTCAATCAATCAAACTCCAAATCACTCACGCACACGAAACACTATCGCACGCACGATCGTCATTGAATCGTTGCAATCTCGTACCAGCTCGTAATTATCATTGCTTATTTGATGGTACGAAGCACCACCACAAACTACCAACCCTGTGCCAACCCTGTGTTCCCCTAGATCGGGTTCGGTTCGGCCGGGAAAATCATTCATCGATCACAGTCAATTAAGCTGCGCGCGTCCGTACCGGGGGTTTCGTGTAATCAAACCATATTTCCTGCCGAGTGCGCGATAAACATAAGCATATAGAGGTGTTTGTTTATTTAAGGGCAATGCGGCGAACGGTTTAAATATTGATCAAACAAAACGCAATGCATGGGTGAGGATCGGATGTGGCAGGGGGGGTGGGTTGAGAATTGCTTACTTTCTCACGCTTGGAGCAATTCCATTCCATTCAGCAGTACAGTTTTCGGGCTGCTCGAACCGGAAGGAAGAACCTGATCTACAGTGCTTAATTTACGACGATCGACGACGACTACGACGAGTGTTTGAGTTCTTGTCTGATTTGTCTGCAGAAGGATTAATGAAGCGTAAGGAAGGAAAGCAAAGGAGAAGTGTGGTGTTTTATTTAAGATAAATTATCTACGATTAAACAAACGGTAACGATCGAGCTGAAGAGATAGGGTATCCTTTTTTATTTTGTTTGGGCAATAGGATCATGGCTGCGTCAACAAGTCCAACTTCAGGCATACGTTTCGTTTCCAGGAATCAATAGCTGGAACTATTCCAGAAATCGTTTTACGAATCATCTCTGCATGAGGTTAGCAAGAAATAGTGAGTTTATGATAACTCAACGCCTAGCCTCCGAATTCTGACATCTCGTGGCGATCGTTTGCTGAAGCGACTTGTAAGCGATTAAACACCCCAGTCAAGCATTGAAGTTAGCTGTCCTCCGAACGAATAATGTCGATCGAAAACAAATAAAGAAGTTTTGGAAAATGGAGCACAAGCGGTTAAGATTAATTGCCCTTTTGCCTAATCGCACACACAACCACGGAGCGCCTAGACACATGTCAGAGACATTCGATTTTGGTCAGTGGCGGTCACTGATTTCGTTGTCTTTTTTCCCCCTTCGATGGTTCCAAAGCATCACTTCACTCGTTCGGGGTCGCTCGCTCGCTTACAGCTACGAAATCTAACAGCTCATCAACAGCTTGCCACTGACAGGGGATGGCAAGGCGTCCAGTGTGTCTAGGCAACCCCGTGAGGCAACCCGTGACGATGTGATTAATCTATCATCAATCACGTCAGGACGGGAATCCATGCGCACAGATTTCGATCCACTTCTTCCAATGGACGGACGGATCGGATCCGATAGGCTTCTCATTGCGTGAAGTTTGTAAACTGCAGCGTAATGGTTCATCGTGATGCATTCCTGCCTGGGATGTGCTGATTGCTTGGTGTATCTTATAGAGGAGGGTTTTTGGAACAGACGATTTCTTGTTGGATTTAAAATGCGAGATGAGGATGAGTGATGTATCAGAACATGTGGAAGGTATTTTAAACATTCTTTAAGTATGTGAAGAAATCCTCAACAACTCAAATGTATTCACGACTTGGTCCACATTCTACATTAAATCCTCTAGTTGTTCGTGTGCAACGATTGCTTACACCTGGATGGGAAAGTTCACCAACAGCTTTGAGGTTATCTTTCTGACCACAACGTGCATCAGTACCCCGGTGAATGTCATACGATCTCTGTTGGCGAAACTCGAGTCTATCGTATCCAATAAATATCCAACCAATCGGTTGAAGTCGTGGAGGGAAAGGGTTATCATCCGATAGCATGGTTTATTGAAACGTGCCCACTCTAATGAAGCCTTGCATCTGTTTTCTCTTTTTCTTCTCTTGTTTCCAGCTGATATGCTCTAGAAAACGTTCGAGACTTCCATACCAACAACAGCATGTGTTCCGCAAACGATCGACTCAGCGAGGCTACTCAACCACCGTCGTCACCTTTAACCTCATGCACAATGCAAACGGAAGAAAGTAAACGTCACCCAATACATCGACATCCCGTAAGCAATCGGAGAACCTGCAGTACACAGAAGCACCTGCCGACGCACTGTTGGTGCAGTTGTGCAGCCCGACGGATATCCATATACTGTGTGGTAGTGCTGTATCTTGCACTGACCGTTTGCTTGCTTCCCACGGCGGTATCCGGTTCGCCCCAGTCCTCAAACTCTCATCATTCACATCACCCGCACGGACATCACCATCAGGCGGCAGTACATGGTGGTGGCAGTAGTTCACATCATACAGGCAGTGGATCAGCGCCATCCTCCCATCAGTACGGTGGCTCATCGGGGAGATCTAGTGGAGGCAGTTCGAGCAGTAGTGGTCTCGGTGTGTACATCATTCGCGCACCCGAATCGACGATCGCTCCGGCTGACGATGAGGTACTGTTCGAGTGTGAGCTGAATCTGTTGCCGGAACAGTTGGACTGGCGGTTTAGGGCGCAAGGCACAACGGGACAGCGAAAAGACTACATTTTAATCCAGAATAGCGTAAGAGTAGAGCGGATGAGAGTTTCTTGAATGTAGTTCACTGATTTGTTATTGTGTTTTAGCATCATGGATACAATGCGAGCATCGTGGATGGTCGGTACAAGTTGCGTGTATCTGTCAGCGAATCCACGATAGGAGAGTACCAGTGTGTGGCATGGTTTGGAGCGTCCGCGATCGCATCGATACCGGCCCGTTTGACGCTAGCAACGATCGGGCTGGAAGCGGAAAGTGCTCCCGGACGACACGATCGCGTACCTACGACGATGCGACGCATACAACCGCAGCAGCATTTCAAGGTATTTCCCGGCAACAGTATTATCATCGACTGTGGTGACATCGTTTCAAACCCGCCACCAATTTGGAGCTACTACAAGTAAGTATTGTTTTGACGAGTTGGCCCCGTTCGATATCTAACGAGTTGTTTTATCTCCTCCACCCTTCAGAGATGGCATGACGATCTATCCGAATGTGACACAGCTCCAAACTGGTCGACGACTCATATTGGCTTCGTTAACTCAGCGTGACACTGGCACGTACTGGTGTTCTGCGGTCAACTCCATCACCGGTAGTGAGGTCATTCTACCCCAGCGAACCACCATCACAGTGGAGTACGTTCCACGATCGGCACCACGTGCATTCACGCTGCCCCAGAATGTATCGGTACTGCCAGGTGACACGGCACTACTCGAATGTCCTGGCGTTGGCAATCCCGTGCCCGTACCGGCATGGACGAGAGCCAACGGAATCCCGTTGAATGGTCGTGCTCGCATTCAAGATTATGGACTGCAGCTGTCCAATGTGCACCCCGAAGATGAAGGCCAGTATATGTGCCGTCTGCAGAACGGTATCGATCCACCGCTGCTCCACTCCGTCTGGTTAACCGTACTGGAACCGCCACGCATCGTTGCACCACCCCGCTCAACGTTAACCAACGAGAGTGACAGCCTGGAGCTGGAATGTATAGCGCGAGGATCACCACATCCCGATATCTATTGGATGATAAACGGGGACTACGTCAAATGGGACAATCTTATCCGCACGAACGGCACACGGTTGATCATCCAATCGGTCGAAAAACGGCACGCTGGTATCGTGCAGTGCTTCGCTCGCAATTCTGTCGGTGAGGCAAGTCAAGGCAATCTGCTGCAAGTCATCCCGAAACAGATACCTGGAGGCGTTGGGACGACACCTCTCGGATCGGTACCGTCCAGTCCGAAGGCAGGCGGTGAACATTCGCCCAAGCGTAAGGGTGGCAAGAAGCACAAAAACTGTAAGTATGGTACACGTGCACCAAAGAGTCCCTTTGGTTTGGGAGGATTTATTACGTTAACAATCTGCTCGATCAGTTGCTGCCAGACGATATGTTCGGGATCGAGTGGAGGAAACTTTTCTCGCCGTGGAGGTCCCCGGTTGATACCGCTCCAGAGTGAATGGTTCGGTAGACGACAGTTGCGTGCGATCGACACCTCGAAGCTACCTTCGGGTGGTTCTAGCCGGTCGAACTCGTTAACGATGAGCTTGAAGCGTGTATCCGGGATGGTGTGAGTGATCTGCTCAAACATCCGTTCGGCCATTTTTCGATAGATCGGGCACTTGAGACAGTGTTCGATTCGGATGATTGCGAGCGCTTCGTCGAAGTGTTTATCATCACAGTAGATAAGGTTGGGATTGGTTACTTTCTTTTTCGATTTACCTCCTTTTCCTTTCGATTTGGACATTTTTGTTGATAAAGTTCTAGGAATTATTGTGTTTTTTTTAATGGAAATTTTGATTGCATTTGTCAAAATGTTTGTACTTGTAACGGGTTGCTATGATTTAGAGCTATGGTTACTGGGATGAGCATCTCTGTATATTCTAACTTCAAATTAAGCTAATAGTTCTTATGTTTATGTTTTTCCCCTTCTCCAGTGGTAATGATACCTCCGTCGCGACCGAACATCACCCGGCTGACAGATGAATCGGTAATGGTACGCTGGTCCGTACCGTCGAGCGACGGTTTGCCGATCCAGTTCTTCAAGGTGCAGTACCGAATGCTGGGTGATCCCTCCAAAAACATCGCCCGCACCCAGTGGATGACGGAGAACGAAGACATCTCACCATACACACGCTCGTACGAGGTGAACAATCTCAAGTCGGACCATCTCTACCGGTTCCGGATTGTTGCGGTGTATTCGAACAACGACAACAAGGAGGGAGCGGCATCCGGCAAGTTCCATCTGCAACGTGGCTCACAGCTCGGTCTTACGAAGAACCATCTACTGGCACCGACACTCACCCGTATCGAGCCTGTCTCTCAGCATGCGGTCGTGCTACAGTGGCAATTCCCGCAACATCTACCGCATCCGATCGATGGGTTCTATGCTTACTATCGACCTGCAACTACAGCCGGCGAGTACTCGAAGGCTACGGTGGATGGTAGCACAACGCGACATTTCAAGATTGATCACCTGGAACCGGGAACGGCCTATGAGTTTAAGCTGCAATCGTTTACGGCTTCGGCTGCATCGGATTTCAGTGCGATTCTGACCGGTAGGACACTGAAGCCACCGACTCCACCACCGACCGTACCGACGGTGATTGCAGCTGCTGAAGGACCGGACGGAAGCCAAGTGGTGCCGGTCAACTATCTGCTCGTGATTGGCTGTGTGCTGATCGTGAGTGTGTTACTCCTGCTCTTTCTTTGCTGTTGCTTTAGTCGTCGCAAGAAGCGAGGTCATGGTGCTGGTAAGTGTGTTTACTTCCATTGAACGTAGAGACCGTAAACTAATGGGGAATTTCCACCTCGCCTATTTTAGATGAAACAGAAGCCAAGGTACACATCCCAGTCGATCAGAACGGATTTACGGGTGCTGTCAGCAACGGTGGTCCACGGGTAGCACATCACAAGACGCGAACGAATGGCATGAACGGAAGGATGAACATTACAGCCAACCCACTGGCACAGGATGGCGATAAGGTAACGGCAAGCTTTTAATGCTTCGTACCGCTAGTGTTATGCGTTCGGTTGACACATCCCACCTTCCCATCATCCCTTTCTGCACGTACTAGTAGCTAACAGGTGTTTCGTAGCATCCCTGGTTTAGAAGTCATACCAACAAACTGTTAATAGCATGCTCAGGCCATGAAACGCAGAGTAAGCCTAAAATTATGCAATACGCATGACAAAAGCACTTGTTGGTAAGATATTCTATCGGGGAAGAAACTTCTTTATACAGTGTTTAACTGCCACTAATAACTCACTAGAGATATAGTGCATGAGCGATTGCTGAACTCCCCGACCTTCCTCCCTCCGCTTCCCCCGTTTAACCAGACAATTTATTTCTCCTTCCCATTTTAACTTGTTTCTATGCCTCCAGCACGGCTAAGCGATTTTGTTTGTTATCAGTTGCGATGAATGTTTTGCTTTTTAATGAATTATTTCTCTCTCATCGTATGTTCTTTGAGTTTGTCCCGTTTGTTTGATGAGTTTGTTCGATTTTGTAATATTATTTGTTTGTTGTTTCTAGTTTTTGTGTTCCAATACGTTTTTTTGTAGATTTTACTTAATTTCTTTATTTGAATGTTTTTGAAAACAATAATACCAACATGATTAGTCGTTTTTTAGCGGTGTATTTGTACTACACGAAAACAAATAGCGATCGTTCATCCTTTTGTATTAAATGTGCATGCCCAAAATTTCAACCAATCAACCGATTAGTGTACAGTAGACCAAGATTTTAACGTTGTAGTGTTTGGAGATTAAAATGGATTTCGAACGCATAAAAACCCTCCCCGTTTGAGTATCAAATTTTCAGCATAAGCAAAGTCGTTCGTCGCTCGGATATCGCCCTACCATCGCCTACCGTCCGCCGTGGTGAAGGAGTCTGCTTCATTAATGTCTATTTCCTTCCTTCCTTCATATCCTTTCACGTTTTCCATTCTCCTACTTTCATCTCTATCTTCACTCAGTCTCTGTGTATCTGTTGATCTTCCCTGGGGGTGAGAAAGGTTCTAACCATCATTCTGTCTAACAAACACAACCAACAATCCACCTGCCCAAAGTTGATCCGCAACGATCATGTACAAAACTATGTTTTCTCTTTCTCTTCTCTTTTCTACTGTTTCTTCTTTGTATACTTTTTCCTCTGTTTTTTTTCGTCTGTTATCACTATCGCTCTTTCGGATGTTTTGTTACACTCCATCCGTATCCAGCACTATCGCCGGAACTGATAGCCTGTTCCCGAGCTGAGGCTTTTCTTCCTTTCTTTTGGCGCCTAAATGTAGGCAATCCGTTCGAATTGTGGGGATGCTTTCTTCCCATCTGTTCTCTGTTTATTTTCCCCCCCCCGGGGCTTTCTGTACTCGCTCTCTATTGGAACACTGTCCACTGGCCACTCGTCTGTACAACACAACCCATCTCACCTTTCCTGCCCCAACCCTCCCAACTTTCATCTGTCCCTCCCCCCAGTAGCCATTTGCTGTGTAGATCGATTTGCGAAGACGCGTTTTATTCTAGCTCAGAAATCAGCGTGACTGTTCTAGAATCGCACCGTGATGGAGCTACGCTTCCTGCCCAACACGCTGGTAGAGGGTGACCAGCAGCAGCAGCCCCAACGTCCGGTTACCAATCCGATCGAGGGTGGATGGAGACGGAAGAAGCGAAACGCGACGGTGGACGTGCCGAAGAGCGAACCCGGCGACGGAGGCGATGGTAGCGATGAAGGCGACGATACGAACCCAACCCCAACGACCATATCGAGAGAACTGTCAGCGACTAATAACAACCATCAATCGATTCCCAATCAACAGCAGCAACATCATCTTCAGCAGCAGCAGCAGCAGCCTCACATTGGAGGTGCACTACCACCATTGCATCATCCAAGTGCCGCCACGGTAGCAATGAACAGCTGTGGCATTCCTCAACAGCAGCAGCAACAGCAGGAGCAGATGATGCTTGCTTCCATGCCGCATCGTCGCACGCTGGAAAGGACCGGTGTGAGACCGATCCCGAACGGTGCCACCATTGCGTACGGTATCGATCCGAAGCTAATGTTCGACGGTCAAACCGCACCCGACTGTAGGCAGTCCTCGATCAGACGGACGCGTCGTGGTTCGGGTTCCGTACCCGGCAGTCCACGGATAGGCCGTGGACCAAGCAGTGAGTTCCTTCAGCAGCAGCAGCAACAACAACCGGGTGTAACGGTGGCTCGTTCTCCGATGCCAATGCGAGCAGCCGGCATGAAACGATCAGCGGCGGCCGCTACACGACTCGGCCGGGCCGAGAACATGTCGTCGGGAAGTTTGAACAGTATTGAGGTATGAGAATGACCGTACAGCGCCGTGGCAGACGGCGCCTCCACCCTTACCCGTACCTCGTCCCGCAAACGTAGAAGACGCGCCTTTAAGCTGATGTATCTGGTGCGTCGCCAGCGGAAGCACGTCAGACTGGGCGAGGGACGTCCCAGTAAGATGTCCCCACAGGATAGTGAGCATCACTGTAGCAAGCAGGCGTTCTACGAGCGGGCCAATGGGTATCGGTTAATATCCTGAGTATCGCCCATGGAGCTGCTGCTCTCCGTACTACACGATCTGGTGGTTAGCGTTTAGTTAGCTGCTACTTCATAAAGGGGTTCCGTTTTCCGCCTTTCGCACTTCATCATCCGTCCATTTGGTTTTTTGCTTTTTTTTTGAGAGAGAGAGAGAGAGAGAGATAGGAGGGCACGAGAATCATTTCGTCTGTACACAAAACCACCAGACAGAGTCCTGTACACACTAAACTTAGGTTAACGCTTAGTGGTATGTTATTTTAATTAGGTTATGTTTACGCTGTGTATAATAATGATTTCCCCAAACAAAAGGGCGAAAAAGACAGAGATAGAAAGAGACAGCTCATGATGGGGGGTGGGAGGAGGGTATTAACAAATTCTTGCTGTACTTAATCTTTACCTCTATTAAGGATGTTTTAGTTCGAATGTACCTTTTCCCCGTGCGTTGTAAAATGTAAATAACGCTAAAGGATAGGAGCGAAGCTTAGAGAAATTGGTTTACAGCTAACAGTACGAGTACGGGGAGAGAAAAAGAGAGAAAACAAACAAACAAAAGACACAGTCAACCGTAACAGTGAAGGTGTGCTACTTAACCATTATAAACCTAACAAATATGCGCACGGCAAGACATGATCGAGCACGCACCAGCACAAGAAATCTCTGAACGAGACGAACATCGAATTTCCATTTCGAAAATCGATCAAATCGATCAAAAGCCCCGTTTCGAAGAGAGAGAGCTTTGAACGTTTTGGGCGACGAAAGCTCTGTTTCAAAGAGCTTTTTTTTGTTTGACAGCGTGACCGTTGTAAAAGGGAAGGAAATTTGGTTTTTGTTTTGTTTTCTAGCTAAAATCACATGGAAATATTTAAACGTAACAAACACACAGCAAACGAAATCGAATAATCAACTAAGAAAGAGAAGGATCAACCTCCTTGGTGAGAGGCGAGGAAGATGTTTACTGAGCTTTTACTGACTGATGGGCACTGATTAATTATTAGCTAAATAGACATTAGGAAGAGATAGCGACGAATCGAACGTTTAAGATCAGCCACTTATTACCACAAACGCACACACGCACAGACACGAGCGAAGGAAGTAATGGATTGTATTGTACTATGTGTAAATTATTTATTTAACGCTAAACCACACAATCGCAGCAGAACGAAAGCGCAGATAGTATTTTTGTGTTGGCACGGGGCAAACGTGAACAATATATTCCAGAAAGGTGTGGGGTTTTCTTGTTAGCTTGGCGCTCTCGAATAAGCACGTTTCGTTTGCTGTGGTAGTGTTAGTAAGCTAAGGATGGCCATCGGCAATGGCGTTGCTGGTTGTTGATGTTGTTGTTGTAATATTGTTTCAATAACAATACACGTATACATATAACCTTCTTCCCCGAATGCCTCGAATGTAACCGCAATAATGTACATAGCAGCAAATAGTGGATAGAGTGCAAATGGCCGTCTACTTATAGCCGTAATCCACACCTTCTAGCAAGCGCCAATAGCGAACAATATTGTACGTGTGTAAGTGTTTCCGCAGAACAGAGAAACATAATTCCAGCATCTGTCTGTTTTTTTTTTTTTTTATTTAATTGTGACTGCAACAGCATCCTGCCATTTGGCCAAAAGGGATGAGAGATTGCCTTTGCTAGTGTAGCGCAAATGGTATGCTATCATGAAGAGAGAAATTTATAAAAAGGCAACATTTTCTTGTCACTAAAGAAACAACAGTGAAAATTGAAACTCGAAAAATGTTTTTTTTTTCCG